>CAJUYH010004680.1:0-26167 GCA_910591685.1 Galerucella tenella | reverse complement strand
TAAAATAAAAAATATACAATAATGAATTTGATATAAACGAGACGTACAGGTGTTACAGTGACATATAAAAAAGTATTATTACTATTACCCAAGAACGAGGTGACATTGAGGCACCGTAATTTACCTGATGATGATGGTCAAAGTCATGATTTAAGTGGTTATGGAAACTTGTCGCATTAGATATGTATATATATTTTAATCAACATTTAAACATTACCAAGTCGTTAATCAACATCGTCCGAACTTATACAATATGAGATCGTTTCTTCAAATTTGTTTGGCTTTTGCTGGAATTTTATTGGTGCATAGTAAAAGTTTACGTGAGTATATTTTTTATTTTTAAATTTTATATTTTGTCGTTTAATAATTGTGCCACCCTGTATTCACAAAACTAACGTAATTTCCATTACAATTCTTTCGGGATGAATATTCACTTAGTCCTAAATACACTGTGGGCCAAAATAAAGGAGTACATTTGTTAATTAAAAAATATTTTTTTTGTTTTTTGTTTTTTTGTTTTTTTTGTTTTCTTTGCTATTTTTCTTTTCTAACTCTATTTCTATCAAGTTACAGAATAGGTAAGCAAGCTGTATGCGTGTGGAGGCTTCTCCGATTCCACAAAATCTACATATTCATTCTCTACTATCTTAAGCTTCTTGGGGTGTCCATTCATGTATGGCAGTGTCCTCTTAATACACCTGTCATTACTTATGCATTATTTTGATCTCGCTTGGTCGTAGCTTCCCCGAATCAACTTTGATGTTCTTAGCCCTACTGGATCATTCTAATCATCCGATCCCATCCCACAATAAGATGGCGATGTTGTTCTCGTCTGGGTCATTTATCTTTTGAAGTTTTAAATTATCATGTTTGTAGGTATACGTTCACCTTGAAATTTATTGAACATTTTCAACCTTACTTTTATTCTTATTTTTCAATGGGAGTTTTTTTTATTAATGAAAAAACTTGTTATATATTGTTTACGAAATTCATCACAGTATTTTGAATGTAAACTTGTAGTAAGAAGCATAACGATGAGGTTTTACTTGTTATTAGCTTTTTTTGCAATTTGCGACGGTAAAATTTTACGTAAGTATCTTTTAAAATACACATAGATTCAAAAGTTTTGCATCACCTTCTTCGGATGCGAAGGAATTATTTTGCGCTAACAATTTTTTGTTGGCTTGTTTATCAATGTTTACCATTTCAATATGTTCCATATTTTTTGCAATATACAGATGTTTACAATTTTTTTTTTGTAAGGTAACATTTTTAGTGCGATCATTTTAACATTCAAGGCATTTGATTTTTACGATTTTAAGTGCAAACATGAATCGTCAAGTCATAAGTGAGATTGACCGTGCAAGAATAGTGGCTTTAGTTGAAGAAGGTCATTCTCAAAGGTTCGTGGCAAACAGAGTTGGCGTTTGGCAAAGTGATGTGTCTCGTGTATGGAACCGGTATCTCCAGACCAATTCACTTCGTGATAGACCTAGAAGCCGTAGAAGGCGTGTTACTAATCAGCGGCAGAACCGCTATATCCACTTAACTATCCGAAGAAACCCGACCATGGCAATACCAGCACTCCAAAGAGATATGAGATTTGCGTTGGGAGTTCAAGTATCGATCTCGACATTACGAAGAGGAATACTTGCGACAGGTTTGAGGTGTCGCCGACCAATAAGAGTGCCCAGACTACAACCTGAGCACAGAGTTCGCCGACTACAGTGGGCTCAAGAACACGCGGCCTTGCCTGAAGAATTTTCGAATTCGGTGTTTTTTTCCGACGAGACAAGGATTTGTTTGGTACAAGATAGCCATCGAATACGTGTGTGGCGGGATCCAACGAGAGTTGCTCAGCTTGCCCATGCTCGCCCCATGCCGCCCTTCAGAGGAGGAAGTGCTATGTTTTGGGCTGGTATCATGTTAAATGATCGCACAGAATTAATTCATGTGGAGGGAACGATGACTGGTGATAGGTATCTCAGAGAGATTCTACATCCTCACGTGAGGCTATGGCGCGCAGCTGTTGACAATTCTTTCGTTTTTATGGACGATAACGCCCGACCTCATCGGACCAGAGCTGTAAATGAGTATCTTGAAACTGAAAGGATCAATCGTTTGAACTGGCCTGCCCTATATCCTGACATGAATCCCATAGAACATGCTTGCCAGGGCAGTGGCAGCACGCAGAAATCCACCCAGGAGTGTACAAGAGCTTGTTCATGCGGCCCAAGAAGAATGGCGAAATATTCCTCAACAGAATATCAATAATTTGGTAAACAGCATGGGCAGGCGACTTCAAGCTTGCATAAATTCTAGAGGTGGAAATACTCTTTATTAAAAGTTCTCATGCAGGTTCTCACTTAACCTTTTCTTTAAAAAGAATCAATTTGTATTTAATTTATTTAATTACTAAGAATACTTTTTATGTTTAAAGCAAGTTTATTATTGGATAATAAAATTTTTTGACAAATAAACACGTTTTTTTATTGAAACTAGTTATTTGATTAATCTCTGATCCATTTATAATGAACACATTTTTTTTTCGGATATTTAGGGTGATGCAAAACTTTTGAATCTATGTGTATAATGAATTTAAATAATTACATTTAAGCTCTTCGGATTTGTTATAGCCAAATATTTTCCACAATGCCACCGATACGATAAAAATTTAAACAAGTGCCTTATCAACGCTACAGAAGCTGTCAAACCGTACTTGGCTAAAGGTGTACCAGAATTGAAAGTGCCATCTTTTGAGCCACTCATAATACCAGAAATAAATTTGGTACAAGGAACTTCGGCATTAAATTTCAAAGCAAAATTGATAAATACAGAAGTTCGTGGACTGACTGGTTATACATTCACCAGATTTGAGTGAGTTTGTCAATTTAAAGAAGGCATTCGGTGTAATCGATGTATTTTTTTTTTGTAGTTTTGACGTCCCGAATTTGCAATTCTTTTGCGATTGTAAAATTAATGGTTTAAAATTAAAAGGAAATTATACTGTCACTGGGAAAATCTTAGTAGCACCTATTGTTGGATCTGGTACTTTTACAGCTTCTGTTGGTAAGTTTTACATAATTTTTCAATAAATTTTCCTCAAGCAACGTGCTATATGTTTTTAGATAATTGTACTGCCAGTGTTTATCAGAAAGTAAGAGTAGAAAAATTGAAAAACGGCCAGGATTACCTAATACCAGTTCACACTAATAGTAGCATAAATGTCAGTGGACCAAAAGCAAATTTAAAAGGACTTTTTGATAATAACAGTGAATTAAGTAAGTTATCCTTTTTTTATTAAATTTTTTATTGAAATTGAAATTTTAGGTACTATCACTAACAAGGTTATAAACGACAACGTAAACGAGCTATTCGAAGATTTAAAACCAGTTTTAGAAAAGGTACTAACAGAAATTTTAGAAGAGACTCTACTTAAGGCTATCGAAGGACAGATACCCTTCGATCAATTATATCCTCCTATACCATGACCATTTTTTTGAAAAATATATAATTTTTTGTTCACCCATAGTTTGATTCCCATTAAAATTTAAATCCAGGTCATAAAAAAAGGTTCACACTGTAGGTATCTACTGATAAACTGCTCTTTCCATACATATTACAACAGCGCTTTTTCTGGGGAATTTTTGTTCAATGTGTTGTATTCTTGTAGTTGACAGTTATAAAATTTGTACCATTTTTTCGGTTGCCTAAGGCAAGGAGAGAATACATCCCATATAGCCAGTACGCAAATTGTCTTCTAGGATTTTACCCAAAGAAGAAGAATTGGTCATGGATGTAGATCTATGGCACACTGTCGCTTTTGGCAGATGTCACCAAAGTGTCATATGAAGTTGGCTGTAAAGTAAATAGACCTAAGTGTCTGGTTTGATTTGATAAAAACTTGAAATGGTAATTAGATAAAACATTATATTGGTTCAGTTAAAAACGACAACTTTATTATACCTCAATCTTTCTTAACATGACGTCTGTATGGACAGCCCACGAAAAACGTCGACTTTTATATGCTTTGTATGAATATGGCCCAACCAACCTAGATGCTTTACACGAAATGGTTCCAACGAAAACCAAAACAGAAATAAAATTGCTATGTGAAGAACATCGGAGATTAGCATTAAGTAAACCAAACGATACATCCAAGGCTCCTGTGAAACTGTGGTTACAGCTGTTTAAAAGACTGAGAGGATCACAAACCCAACCTCATGATATAGTGCCTAGGGTATTAAAATATATAGCATTGTTTGAAAATAGACCACCTTCAGATTCGATCAATCTTAAACAATGTTATTTGGCTTTAGCATATATGAGCAGAGGGTTAGATTATGAAGAGTTATATGAAGATAATAATTTTTTTATGTACGAATGTCTAATACGAATGGCCAAGTATTTAAAATGTGGAGAAAGTAAGGCTCCCAGAAAATACTTGGAAACTTTAAGCAGTTTCAATGATCTCTATAAATATAAAACAAATCCAAAATCAAAACTAGAGAATTCACATACACTTAATCCTTTAGGAATACCACATGAACTCTTACAGTTGTCGCAGATGGATTTCAAAACAAAACAATTCTAAAAATAAGTAAGTCTGGAGCGAGTATTTAAATTTTTTTTATTCAAATTATTGTTACCATGCAATAATAAAGTGATAATTAATTAAAAATATTTTTTCTTTACATTACCTATTTAAACTGTATAATGTAAAAAATACACAAAATAGTATTAAAAAAATTTAGCTCCTTGAATATCATCTTCCAATATAAGTTCACATTTTCTCTCATTCTCTAGAACCCTTAAAACTTTAATAAGCACATCCTGGTTCATTCCGAAAAATATTAGGTCAGTGACATCATCTCCTTGTGTAAGTTCATAAAAAGTCACCACTGTATTTTGCATGCCTCTATCACATATCGAATCGTATATTATACTTGCCCACTCTTCCAAGGTATGCCAATAGATCTCCCAACGATTTTTTGTTTTATCTACAGGAGCAGCATTACCACTTTTTTGTAATTCACTCAATATAGATATGATTACGTCTCGTTCTAATTTTCTATTAATTGTCGAGTTATTGAATAAAGGATTTTGATTCGTTTCTCTTACATCTACAGTATATGTTTTTGTTTTCTCACAGTAATTTAATATTAACGATTTCCACGCTGTTACTTGTTTAGCTCTAGTTTCAGGATGAGGTTGTAACGTGAAAAAAGGAGGAAAATTATATTGCCAGGGCCATTCCATATCTACTTCGGGCATTTTAATTTAACAAATTCTTTGGAATTTCTCGTTTTTGACACTTTATTAGAATCATAACATTTTCAACTTCTTTTTCAATTTTCAATGTATAATTGATTGTATAATAACCTGAACAGTTGTACGATCCAATCGTGTTAGTTCTATGGTGGAAAATAAATGAGCGATAAAAGAAAGAAGAAGAAACTTTACTAAAAGTATTGTTTAAGATTTGATAATAAATTTCTGTGATTGAAGTAATTAATAACATACTGTATAAATTAAAATAAGTATTAAAGTCTATAAATGAGTCCAAAAGCATATTTAACTAGGAGACTACATTTTTCAGCTTGTCATCGATTACACAGGTAAACAGATGGAACATTTGTTAAAATTTGATGACGACCAATCTTTGTAATGTAATTACCAAATAAAATTTTGTTTTAGTTTGCATCTATCTGATGATGTTAACAAAGATATTTATGGGAAATGTAACAACCTTAACGGACATGGTCATAACTACATAGGTAATTTCAACAAATGCCAGAATTAACTGGTACATTTGGTAAAAACGTTTTTTTCATTTTAGTTAAAGTAACTGTGTATGGGGAAATTGATGAGGCTACAGGTATGGTAATGAATATGGCAGATCTGAAAAAATACATGGAGGAAGCTATTATGAAGCCTATGGATCACAAGAATCTCGACTATGATGTTGAATATTTTACAGATAAACCTAGTACGACAGAAAATGTTAGTGTTTTTATATGGAAACAAATGAAAGATATAATGAAAAATCCAGAACTGTTGTATGAAGTTGAAATACATGAGACTGAGAATAATATTGTGATTTATAAAGGGGAATGATACTAATGTGTATTGAGTATATTTATTTATTTTGACATCTAAAGGTATTCAATATAATTAACTAAATCACAGGTCATTTTTCAACTCAATGAAGGAGACAAATTGGTTTCTAAAACACTTTTGTTTTTTAATTTTTCTGTTCCATCAGAATCATTCAATTTTTCTTCCAATAGTCTATCTTGTCTCTGATCTTTTATCGATTCTAAAAAACAATGAATGATGAATTAATTATCCAACAACGATGTTTACAATACATAATTGTTTGTTTAATATTTGATATAACTTTATTTACATTCCAAATGATATTTTAATACATTGTATAATCTCGTGTTTTGTTAATTCTATAATTTTTGTCAATAAAACTTTTACTCACTGTTATATGGGGTATATTTATCGGAAAGCCAGCTTTCTAAGTTGTAACCCACCACTCCAACTAATGCAGCAAATGGTAAAGTTACATACGGTGCGTAGGCTCTAAGGGCAGTATAAAAAACTGGCCACATTTTGTGATAAAAGCTGATTATAATAATTTGTAAATTTCTATAATTTCTTTGCTAAATAACTTGAAAAAATTTGTTACTATATTTTGGGTTAACCACAATCTTCTTTTTTAAGTAGTTAAGACGAAACGTCAATGCCGGTCTTCTTTTTTATGAGATACATGTTTTAAAAGTAGTTTGTTACCTATGGTAGTAGAAGGTTTCTTGGTAAATAAAAGAAGACACAATGTAACCTACATTTTATTATATTTTGTTAATTTTCCATTGAACTGACAATTTCAAAAACCTTAGCGAAAATGACAAATTAAATTTCCAATAAAACATGAATTATTATTTGTTTAAAGCAAATTATTCACTTCGTTATTTAAATGTGTACAGAAGTTATTATTCCGTTAAAAAAAAGCTAATAAAAGATGAAAATTATTTATCGCGACAAATATATCAAAAAATCAAAGTGAAGGGACCTATCACCATAGCTGACTATATGAAGGAAGTTCTTACAAACCCTACTGTTGGTTACTACATGCACAAAGACATGTTTGGAGAAACTGGAGATTTTATAACATCACCTGAAGTTACTCAGATGTTTGGTGAAATGATAGCTGTTTGGTTACTAAATGAGTGGCAGAAAATGGGATCTCCTAAACCACTTCAACTTATAGAGCTTGGTCCAGGTCATCTATTTACTCAATACCTTTGAAATAAACTTTTTAATCATGAAAATATTTCAGGTAGAGGAACATTAGCTAATGACATTTTAAAAGTGTTTAACCATTTCAAAGTTCTTCAAAAAACCAGCTTGCAATTAGTTGAAGTAAGTCCAATATTAAGTGAAATACAAGCAAAAAAACTTTGTAGCCAAAGTACATTAATAAGTGAAAAGCTTCCAGTGTATAGAACAGGTAAGAGAGTAAAGTACATTATATACTTGAAAATTTATCTATTAATTGGGTTTATAGGTGTAACAAATGAAGGTATCCCCGCACAATGGTACAAGCAGTTGAGCGATGTACCAAAATGTTTCAGTCTAGTAATTGCTCACGAATTTTTTGATGCCTTGCCAATTCATAAATTCCACAAAACCTATAGTGGATATAAAGAAGTGCTAATTGATATCGATCCAAATTCCCAACAGAATAATGAAAATGTTGATCCAAAATTTAGGTAAAAGTTTAAAAACTTTCATAAATGTTATATGTATATTGTTTTTTTTTCAGATATGTACTTTCTCGGCATGAAACTCCAATACAAAAAAAGCTGATTAGTCCTCATGAGAAACGAGATCATTTAGAAATATCTCCTGATTCTATGATCATCTACAGGGATATTTGCGAGAGATTGAAGCAGTCAGGTTTGTTGTTATTTTTTTTTGTATCTATTTTATGGCTGTAGTTACTTTTTTTTAGGTGGTTTGTCATTGATTTGCGATTATGGTCATTATGGCTCTGGTACTGATACATTCAGAGCGTTTAAAAAACACAAGCAAGTCGATCCCTTGATTCAACCAGGCTCAGCTGATTTGACTGCAGATGTCGACTTTAGTTGTATCAGACAAGTAAGAACGCAATTTTAACTTTTTGTTTGTCTTTGTATGTATAAGAATTATTTAATTAACAGATAGCAGATGAAGTGAAGGGAATTTTAACATTGGGTCCAGTAAATCAAAGAGATTTTCTTCTAAAAACAGGCTTGGAATTTCGATTTAAAGCTCTAAAAGAAAACGTAACCAATTCAAGAGAACTTTGCAATTTGAACGAATGTTATAACACCCTCATAGATACTGACAAAATGGGGGAACGGTTCAAATTTATGGCACTTTTCCCCGAGACCATGAAAAAAATACTGGATAGATGTCCGGTTGTTGGGTTCTAGGAAAGGTAGAAAAAAAAATGTGTAGAATGCATATTTTTGATCATTCGATTCTTGCTAAATGTATGTTGGTTTTTTTAACCAGTTTGTAACTGTGATAATTTAATAATAAAAATAATTCAGATAATTAAATGTTTTTATTGTTTATCTCTCGTACATTCTATTCAGAAGGTGCTGTGGGTTTTGGTACGTTGTTTGTTGTTACTATCATCTTACTGACTGTGAATAATTCAATAGGTACTTCCCGCAAATATTCTTCGTAATTATTGTGAGTGATATTTTTAGATTTGTGAAGTTCTCCATATGATGAATCTCTACTGAGAATATTACTGGTATCACTTCTCGAATGAGCTGATGCTAAAATAAAATGATTCTTCAATAATTTTTTTTCACCCCCCCTTAATGGGCCTGCCGAAGATTTTGAAAATCGATTTTGACAGGGTAAAATTGATTTTGAAGAACGGAAATTGTTAATTCGGAATGAAATGTCGATTGGGTCAAATTTTACCCTCCTGAGCCGGTGCTTATACATAACGGGCAACTTGAGCTGGGACCGAAAATGATTATGCTTGACGTGTAGGGAATCACCCCAAAAAAATCTATCAGTGGCGTCGTTAGGGTTATATATTTAAAAAAAAAATTGTCAGAGTGCCAAATGGTGGTTTCATGTAGATTGGGTCGAACGTATTTTGGGAAAAATAATGACTTGTACCGACGATTGTTGACATTGGAATTATACTCGAAAATATAAGGGCAACTTTTTTATTTATGAAAATATGGAGAAACTAGCCAAATCCTTTTTTAAAGAACTCCTCAAGACCTTTCTATTGACTATATAAAACATGGGGGGGGTCATGATAAAAATTTCGAAAAAAAGTAGAAAAACCTTGTAAAAAAATTTTTGGACAAGAGAGTTCGATACCCCCTTTAGGTGGGCACCTCGAAAAAAATTTCATCGAAAATTTTTTTTCGAGTCACTTATTTTTGAACCTATATAATTTTTCTGGTTGACCCCCCTTTTTATGCTACCTATAGACAAAAACACCATATGATGTTTCCACTATTAATTCGGGGTCATACTTGGTTCGATTTTGGGGGGGGGTCAATTGTCCAAAAATTTTGTTTGCTTTATATAGGCGCCCCAAATGAGGAAGATTCCCAAAATATTATCGTTCCGAGTTGATATCCTGGCGGGTCTTGAACCCCAAAAAAATATTTGGGAGAGGGGGGGGAAATTTTTTAACAAAGAGAGTTCGATACCCCCTTTAGGTGGGCAACTCAAAAAAATTTCTTCGAAAATTTTTTTTCGAGTCTCACTTATTTTTGACTAAACCTGTATATTTTTTCAGGTTGATCCCCCCTTTTTATGTTCGTACGATTTTTACGAATCGGGGGGGCGTAATTTTTTTTGGCAGCCGAAAAACTTGTATAAATTTCATTTGGGGTCTCAATTTTTCGTGTCCAACGGTTTCGGAGGAATCATAGTCGAAGGTTGTACGTTGGGGGGCGTAAAAATCCATATATTTATTTTTTGTCCAATCTTTCAAAAATTATATTATTATATTTCTTACCTGTACCACTATCATTATTTTGATCCACTCTATTTGCTTGCAACTCCAAATTCTTAGCCATCGACCAACTCAAAACGTTATCTATCGTTTTATCTCTTTCATTCTCCTTGTGTTCAGCCAAATGATTATTATCTTGCTGGTACATACTTTCGAAAATTTCCTCAGTTCTACGCGTTAAAGGTATTATAACAGTTTGCTCCCGAACTGTAGCTGCGGGTTCATAAATATGATGACCGAATTGTTCCATGGTACTAGTTCCGGTACGCCCTGTCATCTCCATGATACCAATCTGAGTAGTTCGAACGTGATATGGGAAATTTTTATTTGCTACCGAAGGCATCGTTAGAATCTGAATTAAAAAAATTGTTAATTTTTGTTTAGCAGTAGATTTTATTATAAGTTGAACTAATCTAACCTAACTTCAGGATCTGCGTACTAGTTGCGCACTAGATGAAAATTCGGTACATTCAATTTAAGTAGAGGTGTTAAAAACCAGTATTTTATAGTAACGGGTACGTTCCGTTCCAGTTACTAAGTCATACCTGTGACAGATACCTGTTCCACGAACGAGACGGACGATTCGCTCCCGCCACTCGGAACCACAAAGATACTCTTTGTCGGAACAGCGACAGAAGCCGAGTGCTGAAAGACACGAACTTATCCGAGCCCCACCGTTCTACCGGCGGGACCGGAGCGGACCGACTACGATTGGGCGGAGTAGAATTCGATGAGACCTCTGGCGGAGAAAATTGTAACTAACGGCAACGAGTAAAATAATTCGTTTTGCATTGTTTTTGTATTATATTCATGTCAACGTAATTACCGTGAATTCGTTCTTTATTTGTTTAATTTTGTGTCAGTGACAAGTTTAAAACTGTGTTTTTCTATTCAACTCAACTCTCATCATTTCTGAGGTAATATTCTTATATAATCAGAGATATTATGGAAGAGGTTATGTTATTCTATTTTTTGTTTTCATTGCAGATCAAAGAGAAAATAAGTCGGTATTAAAGATTAAAAATATTACTCAATAGAAACCTACCTTCCCTGCAACTTTTGTAGATATAATTGTATCAAAAATAAAATAATAACACGAAATCAGACCTAAAACTAAACAGTTAATTGAACGCTTGTTTTACTTTTCACAAATATTAACCATACCTATTACTCCAAAAATAAAAATATTAGGAGTCAAAATTTATTTTAACAACACAAAATACTAAAGCACAATCAAAGAAAAAGCAAAAGTTTTACAAAACACACACTGAAAATAACTAAAACAGCAAAATAAAACCACTTAAATATCAAAGGGCTTATACGGCAGCTGATTTGTTTTACTCGTTGTCAAGATGAAATTGACATTTCAGAGCGCCATCTATCGAATTCTACTTTTCCCAATAACTTCGTATGCCCGCGGTTTCAATCGGCCACGCCCACTTCTCGTTTTCGTTCCCTCAAATATATACTCGTCTACCTACGCCTGTAATCTAGTACGAGTATGAGTATGATTCGTACCTGTTACAAGTTGTTCTTAGTCCATACCTGTTCCAAGATACCTGTGACAGGTATTTCGCACCATCTCTAAATTTAAGAAAGTTAAAAGTTTGCTAACTTCGTAATTGTTGTTAATTGTCTGCATAAATGGAGTCATAGTGAATTAAGTACCTTAACTTATAATTGTTAAATGCTAATTGATAATTGCTAAAAGTTACTGCATAAATCCACACTTACTAAAAACATCAGGTGTCCTCCGAATGATATAAAAAGAAGAACAGCAAACACTACGGACTCTCTAACCCACTTATCTATGTAAGTGTTTGCTGATACGACAAAAGCTGGGCCTGCTACGAACCATACTGTTCCAAAAACGTTGAAAGGATAATAAAAATTTCCCTAAAACATGGCACATAAAAAGGAGCAGATTTGTTTGAAATTCCTACCTTTTCAGGAAAACGCTTGAGGGTAAATATCGTCGAATAAACAAACATACACCAAGCAGCTACTCTTAGTATTATCAACCCGTACCCCGCAGGAGATTCATAAAGATATAACACTTCACCGGGATCGAAAACCTGTGATTCGTATATAAATATAGCAGCATAAGTAACCATGTACAAACACATGAATATTGTTAGTTTAACTGTAGCAGGTAAAGGTAATCGCCCTCTAGTAACCGTGTAACCTTTCGCTAGAAGTAACAAGAGCAACAAAAAGCTGGTTTCTGAAATTCCCATCAATATAAGACCTACAAAAATTTCGTCATTATTAAAATTAACTGCATAGCCACAAAGAGTACACCATCTATCAAAAGGCGAAAGAATAGTTTTCGTGATCGCTCTTCTTCTTCTTTTTTGTTTCTATGGGCTTAACTCTATCGAGTTATTTACCCATGTGTGCACATGCGTAAATTAATTAGTTTATCTGTCAATGTCAAGTACCCTTCCGTTCACCGTGTCACAGAGTACATATGTACTCTGTGACCGTGTATTATTTTAAGGTTAGGGTTAGGTTACAAATGAGCTACTGCTCATTAGACACATGAGATGAATAATGAGGTGTTCTCATTCTAGTAGTTGAAAAAATATATTCTATAGTCCTAATTTGGAGGGATGTTGATCAACACTACTATTTTTCTTGGTGTAGTTATGGTTTTACTCCGAATCAATACTCGTGTTACTTTTAGATGGTGTACTCTGTGTGGCGTAGCTTGGACTTACCGAAACGTCTCATTCTGGTTACCATGAAACCGGTCATAGCTAACTTTAGATAACAGCTACTGACAAAAAGTATTCCAAAAAGTTGTATAACTATAGAAAATACAAATATTTTGTAAGTAGTGTGTAATAGCTGTCTAGATTTTAGTTCTAATGTACACACTACTATTCCTAGAAGAAGAAAGGAGTAAGCTATAGTAAACGCCATCAATACCGGTAAGATATCTAGAAAATGAAAACAATTAAGTATGTGTGAAAATTATAATTAAATGCAAATACTTACAAAATTCGTCGGCAGATAAATGTTCGTGCCAATAATCTCCAGGAGGGCCGTTAGTCATAAGGATGCGATATCGAATGTTAATTCCCTAAATAAAAAGTCACCTCTTAAAAATTTGTATCGTAAGCCCATGGTTCAATGGGAATTACACAAAAATTTGACTTAACCCCTTTTACCCGCCCAGCAGCGATTTAAAAACTAAAAATATTTGTTTCAAACGTCAAAAATTAAAATGTATGTTTGGTTGCCTACACCACAGATGTGCGTTTGGTTGCCTGCAGAAAATCGTTGATTAATGTAGGTAAATCTTACATTAATGGGGGTCATTAATGTATGATTTTGTCTAATTTTGAGAACGTTAATAGCATATGTTACACGGTCGACGGACTAAAATATACATTACATTTTAATAGGGTTACATGTCGCAAATTTTCAGATTATTATTTACTACTTTAATTACCTTTGTTCCATTACAGTTGCTAATTGCAATGAACCACCATCGTTCTCTGGAACTCCTAAATCTCCTGGTGTTGTGACAAATCACCGTTCGACCTTTTCTGATAAAACGATCATTGTAAAAGGTCGAAGGAACGTACCTCTTTTTTAGATGCGATATTTTTGTAGGATCAGTACCAATGTTCGATGCCTTAAATAACAACAACAAAAACTAAATTGAAAACATCTTAAATTACAAACATACTTCCGTGGAAAAACTTTGATCGGTACTAAAAAACGTTTCTTCAAAACCACCTTCAGTGGACGTTACTTCATTTTCCTCAAAATTAGTAGTACTGCTACTACTGGAGTAATCATGATACGAGAAAGACTCTGTCGTGTACTCTGTAGAAGACGATGGAATCGTTGTGGTGTAGTCAGTTGGCGCTGTAGGTTTAGCTGTGACCACAAAATAGATTTAACTGGATGTTTTTAGGTGAAATAAGAAGTTCCTAACTGTTATGGACATATTGAGTCTGCGCAGGCTCTGCTGGAACGCTTTTTTGATACTGCGCAGACTCAATATGTCAATAACAGTTAGGAACTTGCTACGGGAACAAACCTAAGAGTAAGTACCTTTTTTTTCTAACGGTTTACTCACGGACTTGAGCGTTGGAACAATTAAATTGTACGTAGGTACCGTGGAAGGTTTTTCTAAAAATGTGCAGCCTGACATTTCTTTATAAGGCTGTAAACGGGCAGTTAAATTTACTATTTGGTTTTGTGGAACGCCTAAAACTTTCTCTTTATCTTCACAAGTCTAAAATTAATTAGCTGGTAGAGGTGAAAAAAAAATTAGTAACAAAAAGATCTTACTTTATTTGTTTTATAAACTGCAGGCCATTGGGTATCGGTATCGTAGTAAAGTAGGAGATTCGGATCTCCTTGATCTTCATTGAAGTCGATTTGATATTCAAATTGCCCTTCTTCCGATAGAAAACAAAATCTAGCTAAAAATGCCCAATTCTGAAAAAGAATATTTTGTAATATTTCGGGACGTTTTTATTTCAAAAATATTTACCTCGCTTGTTTTTAAAATACCTTCAATATATTTGCACTGAATTTTTAACGTATTACACAAACATATAATAATTATTAATTTGAACATTATAAACGAAAATCTGAGTTTGTAAAGAGACTGAATATAAATAAGAAAAGAATATCGATGTATAAAGGGTAGCCATGGATACCTACGATAAATACATGTGAAAATTGTATTTTGTCAATAATACATCGGATCCCATAATATATAAATATTTGATAATAATGATAGAATCATTTTGTATCTTTTTTCATAATTTTTAAAAACACCTTGGATTTTTGGAAAGTTTCAAAATAAGTTAAAAATGTTTCGATAAAAAAGTTGAAGTCAAGTTGAGCAGTTGTTGTATAGATGGCGCTGCCGAAAAATAAAAATCTACTTTATGGACAGTACTGTTTTCTCAAATCAAGTAGTTGAGTAGTTCTTGTATAGATGGCGCTGGTAAGCTCTGCCAAAAAAATAAAAATCTGCTTTATCTACATGGCTAATGAATGAAAAGTGAAATTTATTTTTCAGGGTGGGGTTTCGTATTTTCCAGTTTTTCAATACTGTTTGTGATATTTTTCCCATGTAATATTTACACACCTTTTTTCCATTTATGTACAACGTATAATATAACAGAAAGTATACAAAGTTATCGTAATTCTGTGTAATGACATGTGAGGTTAACGATGTATCTCTGTTTGTGACAGATCGTACTTTTTACGGCTTTTATAATAGATTTTACAGAACTAGTTGTAAGTAAAAAGTTTAGTGTTGATCTAAATACGTTAATAACGACCAGCAGCTTTAATAAGCAATGAAGAAGGTGCTACAGCAAAAGTGAGAAAAGAATTTTAGTCTATCGAATTTTGGCAGCCATTTTAGTTTCCTCGCAAGATACTTGTAAGTTTTTTGGTTTTGTTGTTGAATTTATCAGTAATAAGTCATATTTAATACTTTAATTTACTCATCCTTATATTTTATTATCGTTCAACATTACGTGATACCACCTTGTTTTCACTTTTACTTAGGTATTGTAGTAATAAAAAATGTACATAACAAGTGTGTCTCCTCTAAGCAATGTTTTGCAATAAAAACCTTGATTATTAACAAATTCGCATAATGCGACTTCATAATATTTACAAAGCAACTTAGATTACCTTTTAAATATTGATACAGTATGGAATTTTTCCTATAGATGGGTTCTTTCTATCTATCAGTTGCCAATGATATTTTTAGAATAAATATATGTTTAATAATTAAAAAGAAATAATATTCATTATCCCTGCATCTAAGTAACATTAGATTATTTTAGAGTGTAGTAATGGTATTATATTTGACTCTTTATTTTAAATATATTTAATTTTCTCCTGTACGTTCCTTGTGGCATTATTTATCCAAGGTTTTATAATCTTTTGTGAGTATAACATACAGCTATATACCTTTCAAATGGAATATATTCAAAATATCGTTTTTAGACATACATTTGTCCTCTTCGCCACCAATACATATCTCTGTATCTTGTACGTTTTTGTTATATGTTTTTTTAGAAGATGTCATTATAGCTGTGGCAGTGCAAAAAATGGCACCCGTGCCTCGCCCGGGTAGCCTGCGTGATCCCGAGATCGCTGATCTCTTTTTTAAGCACGATCCAGAAAAGATTTTTGAAGATCTCAGAGAAATTGGACATGGCAGTTTTGGAGCTGTCTATTATGCACGATGTCTCCTTACCAGAGAAATCGTGGCCGTCAAGAAAATGTCCTATCTTGGAAAACAGAGTTTGGAAAAGTGGCAGGACATCTTGAAAGAAATAAAGTAAAATTATATGTTTAATTAACGAAACTATTTTATTGTTTTGATGTTTTTTTTAAAGGTTTTTAAAGCAATTGAACCATCCAAACACTATAGAATATAAAGGATGTTACCTGAGGGACAATACAGCTTGGCTGGTGATGGAATATTGTCTAGGTTCTGCTTCTGATATTATAGAGGTACATAAGAGACCTCTAAAAGAAGATGAAATATCGGCTATTTGTGATGGAGTTTTACATGGACTTGGTTATTTACATGAATTAGGAAGAATTCATCGGTAATATATATATTTTTTATATAATAAAAGTTGAAATAATTTAATTCTTTTTATTTTAGTGACGTAAAAGCTGGTAATATACTACTAACTGAAAATGGTACTGTAAAATTAGCAGATTTTGGTAGTGCTTCAGTAAAATGTCCAGCCAATTCCTTTGTAGGTACTCCATATTGGATGGCACCAGAGGTAAATGTTCTATATTCTTCATCTTCACAAACTTCTATATCTTTTTCTCGTTCTCAGGTTATATTAGCTATGGACGAGGGTCAGTATGATGGTAAAGTAGATGTATGGTCTTTAGGTATTACATGTATAGAATTAGCTGAAAGAAAACCACCTTATTTTAACATGAACGCAATGTCAGCTCTATATCACATCGCTCAGAACGAATCACCTACTTTATCATCTTCAGAATGGTCTGATGTTTTCAAACACTTTGTAGAAGCATGTTTGCAGGTAAGCCAAAACAAATTAATTTAATTAATAAGTAAATAAAATCAAAAATATAGTTCATTCTCTTTAAACTTTAATTCAGACAAACTTGGTAGTTCAAATGAACACTTAGCTTCCTTAAACTTTATCTTAGACAAACTTTGTAGTTCAAATGAACATTTAGCTTCCTTATGACTCCAGTTTCAATCGATTTGAGCTTTGACCAACAAAGTTATTTTTTAATTTTAAGAAATTACCAGTACATCGTCCAACTTCATCTAGATTGTTAAATCATCAATTTGTTACGAGAAGTCGATCACCGAACGTTCTAATAGATTTAATTCAACGTACGAAAGCAGCAGTTAGAGATTTGGATAATTTGAATTATAGGAAAATGAAAAAAATACTTATGGTAGATAATTGCGAAACGGAAAGTACCATAGGTAATTTGACAATTATCTAATGTAATACATGAATATTTGATGTTTAATAATTTTTAGATGTTGATGATACTCCAGACGAACATACAGGCGGTGATAGTTCAAAAAGTAATTCAGTTACTTCTGAGCAAAGCGTTCATTCTGTGGGAGTGTCTGCTAGTAGTCAATCGAGCAGCACCAATAGCTTACCAGCAGGAGGAGAAGATGGTACCACTCGAAGACATCGACAAATTAACCATCCTGTCGCTATGGTCATTTCAGATCACGGTACCAATAATTTTGCTACAATTAGAACCACCAGCATAGTTACCAAACAACAGAAGGAACATATGCAGGTAATATTTAATATTTATATTCTTGAAATAATTAAACTGGAAATTTTTTAATTTTTTTAGGAAGAGATGCACGAACAAATGTCTGGGTATAAAAGAATGCGAAGGGAACATCAAAGTGCCTTGTTGAAATTGGAAGACAAGTGTAAAATGGAAATGGACGCACACAAAAATCAACTGGACAAAGAATACGAAAGTTTGTTGCAAAACTTCAGTAAGGAACTTGAAAGACTGCAGGTACGTAGTAGTAGTTCAAATGTCTTGTGACGCAGTTTGGTAGCTTTTTTTTTATTTTTCAGATAAAACACCAACAAGAACTCGAGCGTAAACACAAACAGAACGCCGCTAGTGAAAAGAAGTTGATAAAAGACATCAGTGGTAGGCAGGATATGGATCGAAAGGCGTTCGATGCAAATAGAAAGAAGGAATATAAAGCGAACAAAGAAAGGTGGAAACGGGAATTGTCTCAAGACGATTCGACGCCGAAAAGACAGAGAGATGCTACTCTACAGTAAGTATAACATTGAAATTTCTTTATATAAAAAATATTTATTAATATTTTTCAAGGACTCATAAGGATAATTTAAAACTAGTAGACGCGCAAGAAGAACAACGTTTATTGCGTTGCCAGAAAGAGTACCTCGAATTGGAATTGCGCAAGTTCCGAAGAAAAAAATTAATGTCCTATCATCAATTAGAACAAGAATTGTTGAGGCAGGAGTTGAATAAACGACAACATCAACTCGAGCAAGCACATTCGATGCTTTTAAGGCATCACGAAAAGACGCAGGAACTGGAGTATCGACAACAGAAAGCTGTGCACGCTTTAAGGGAAGAACAGGTACATTTTTTAATTGGATGTTACTATTTTTTTTTTTGGTACGAATGTGATATTTTTTTAGGTGAAAAATCAACACGATACAGAATTAGCTAATCAGGAGGAATACATGAAGCGAGCTGAACGGGAAATGAGAAAAAAACACGCTCTAGAATTGAAGCAACAACCCAAATCTTTAAAAGTATGTTTAAAGTGATATATTTTAATGAAAATAATTGGAATGGTTTTGTTTTTTGCAGCAAAAAGAAATGATGGTTCGTAAACAATTTAGAGAAACTTGTAAGGTGCAAACCAAACAGTACAAGGCATTAAAGGCTCAAATACTTTTAAGTACTCCGAAAGAAAATCAAAAAGCGGTGATAAAGAAGTTGAAAGAAGAGCAGAGAAGGAAATTGGCTCTATTAGGTGATCAATACGAGCAAAGTATCGCTGAAATGTTGCAAAAACAATGCATCAAGTTAGACGAAAGTCAAGAAGTAAGTTTTTCATTAAATTCCTTTTTCAAGGATATTGAAGTTGATGTTTATTTTTTATTTTTAGCTCCAGTGTCAACAGTTGAAGGAACGACTGAGGTACGAATGGGAAATATTGATAGCTTATCAAAGTAAAAATAAAATGCAAGCCCAAGCGCAGAGGGATAGAGAAAAGAACGAGTTGCAGGAAAGAGTGGCTGTTAGAAAATCTCTTCTCGAACAAAAAGTAATTTTTTTTAATTAAATTCACTGTTTATTCGAAATTAATTTTTGTTCTTTTAAAGATGTCTGCTGAAAATCAGAGGTTTATAGAAGAGAGAGGTGAAAGAATAAGAATCCTTCACGAAAGACAAGAAAGGGAATTGGAAGATTTCGATGAAGAGTCTGTAAGACTGGGATTTAGGTAAGTCGTTGAATATACAGTGTGTTTCATTGGGAAACTGTTTAGATGTGGATCACTTTGGTGCTTCTATATTTAATGTGTCTTCTGCAATTCATAATCGAGATACAGGGTGTTTTATAAATTTATCTTATTTCTTTCAAACCTCATAACTTCTGAGTTACCCTGTATATTTTTTCGAAATTTGGTACATGTGATAACCATTACCTACATTAATATGTCCAAATAATAATTTGGACATATTAAATGTAGGAAGTAAACTTATCTTTGTAACAACAAATAGAAAGGAGGTTCTAGATATAACAATTGCAACTAACTTTACAGGTAGTTTTGTCAAAAAATGGTATGTGACTGATGAGGTAAGTTGTTCAGACCACAGACATATACATTAACAGGTTTTAGCACTGTAACTGAAACTAACCGGAACCCAAGGAAAGCTAACTGGGAGGCCTATCAAGCGGACCTAGGCTTTGAAATCCAAAGGGTGAGAGAGACAGTTAAAAATTACTGTGGATCTAGATCTAGCTGCGGAACAATTCCAAGAAGCTATTGTGTCTACAATCAATCGCAACAGCCCCGAAACTACAAGGAGAACCAACAGGAATGTGCCCTGGGGAATAATGACCTTGCAGTTTCGAGAGCGAAAGTACGAAAGTTCTTCACAAAGACGGAGAGTGGACCGAATATAGGAAAACTCTGACGTCATATAACATGGCTCTGAGGATCGCTAAGAGAGACTCATGGAGGAAGCACTGTGAAGAGGTAGCTAGACTCCATAAGATACTCTCCAAAGAACCTCAAAGGACAATTAACTTATTAGAGACAAGAGATGGGAGATACAGTGTGTACATAAAGTAACGTAACTTGCTAATATTTCGATTTCCGTTAGGCTTACAAAAAAAAAATGTTGAATAAAAGTTTTTTCAAATAATCCATACTATCTGCATAAGTCGATTAGAAGTATACAGGGTGCACCCTTGCTCCAAAATAACTTATTAACATAATTTTTTAAATAGTACACCATGTATATATTTTCAGTTTTTGATAATCTTTTAAATTACAAATACATCCGTCAAGACTGCATATATCTACCTTTCATAATTCCAAAGTTACATTAGTTTGAATCTAAAATTATAAAACAATTGTTTATGTCAAAAATGTAATAGGTTCTTCTGTCATTAATTGTTTTCATATGTCATGAATTATTTGTCATATTAGTGAAAGGCGTTAGTTGTAAAAAAGTAGTTGCTTTTCAAATTTAAGTATGTTTACCGAACAAGAAAGAATAATGATTCTTATGATGAGAGGTTACGGTGATCGTAAAAGAACTTATGATGAGGTAGCTCACTTATTTAATGATACGTATCCAAATCGTAACCAAATTACCAAAATCGCAGTTTGGAGGATTGTGAAACTTTTTGAAGAAGTGGGTTCAACTAAAAATCGTCCTAAAAATGGCCGACCAAAGACCGTAACTAATGATGAAAAATCCTTGGACATTATGCAAAGTTTTGTAGAAAATCCTTCAACATCCATTAGGAAAACTGCATTAGAACATGATGTTAGTGTGGGATCCGTCTGTAATATTATTAAGAAGAATAAGTTTCATCCTTATAAAGTGACTCTATTACAAGAGTTATCTGAAGATGATTATGACCGCAGAATAGAATTTTGTGAAACTATAATGCAAAAAGTAGATGCTGTCCCTCATTTCACAAGTAAGATAGTATTTTCCGATGAAGCCACGTTTATGTTAAATGGTACAGTAAATCGGCACAATTGTAGATATTGGAGTGATACTAATCCTCGGTGGATGCGGGAACATAGAACACAAAGACCTTCAAAAGTTAATGTTTGGGCAGGTATTATCGGCACCACTGTTATCGGACCATTCTTTGTAGAAGGCAATTTGAACGGACCAAAGTATTTAGATTTATTAAGAAATCAAATAGTTCCTGCAATAAGAAATGCAGTTGGTAACAATTTTAATGACACTTGGTTTCAGCAGGATGGTGCATCCCCACACTTTAGTGTTGCTGTTCGAAATTACTTGAATGAAGTTTTCCAAGACAGGTGGATTGGAAGAAGGGGCACAATTGAGTGGCCAGCCAGATCTCCCGATTTATCGCCTTTAGACTACTTCTTCTGGGGATATCTGAAAAACATTGTGTATAAGACAAAACCCGATAATCTGGATGAACTGAGAAATAGAATACTGTTAACAGCCCATCAAATAACAAATCAGCAATTGCGTAATACCATATCAGCTTTTTATAATCGACTTGGATACTGTCAAATAGAAGAAGGAAGACAATTTGAACATCTCATTAAATAAGATTAGTTATTTGTTGCTGTTAATTATGGTGGTAATAGAAACGTTTCCGTCAACTATTTTTCTCAATAACTGTAGAACCATTGAGATTAGAATTATGCGGTCTTGACGGTTGTATTTGTAATTTAATAGATTAACAAAAACTGAAAATATATACATGGTGTACTATTTGAAAAATTATGTTAATAAGTTATTTTGGAGCAACGGTGCACCCTGTATACTTCTAATCGACTTATACAGATAGTATGGATTATTTGAAAAAACTTTTATTTAACATTTTTTTCTGTAAACCCAACTGAAATCGAAATATTAGCAAGTTACGTTACTTTATGTACACACTGTATACACAAAACGGGAAGGTAACTTCCAGAATGCAAAATAAGTGATGAACCATTAGATACAGAACAACAAATGGTCTCGAGGACTCCAAATCGGAGTAACGAGGAAAGTTGGAAAGTATCTAGAGAAATGGTAAATCAAAGCAAAATAAACTCATTTGAACCATATAAATCAACGGGACCGGACGGGATTTATCCAATTATGCTGCAAAAGGCAAACGGAATTATACTCAGCTAACTGTGTACGATCCTTAGAGCAAGCATAGGACTAGGGTACATACCAAAGATCTGGAGAAATGTTAGGGTTGTCTTTATTCCTAAACCTGGTCAAACAAGTGACAATAAAGCAAAGTCCCTGATGTCATTTGTACTGAAGTCATTGGAAAAACTGGTAGACATGCATATTAGAGGAGGATCATTGGTAGAAAGACCGATCGACCTGGATCAATATGCATACAGACCAGAAGTATCCACAGAGACAGCACTCCATCACCTAGTACAAGAAATAGAGTACGCTCTCGAAAATAGAGGGTGCCTTTGATAACACCTCTCACAAAGTAATCACTAGGGCAATTCGTCAAAAGCAAATTGACGTAACAAGCTGCAGATGGATAGACTGCATGCTGAGAGACCGAACGATCTTTTCAACCTTGACGGGTGAAACATTATCAGCCCGGGTTTCAAGGAGGAATCCTGTCTCCTCTAATGTGGAACCTTGTAATGGACGGACTGATAAGGAGACTCAAAAAGGAACACCATACTATCTTAGGAAATGCGGACGATCTGGTCATCATATCATAAGGCAGATTCAATACTACGGTTAGAGAGCGCATGCAACAGGCTCTGAACATAGTAACAAAATGGACGGAAGAGGTGGGTTTAACTTATAAGTCCCACTAAATGGGATTGGGACCACTATCCCTTCGAGGTACGAAGATTCCAATGGTTATTAATGTTAAATATCTCGGGGTGATTATTGACTCGAGATTAACATGGACCAAACAAATGGAAAAAGTAGCAACAAGATCGGAAACCACATTAATGATAGCAAGACGAACTTGTGGGAAAACATGGAGGTTGAGTCCGCGAATGATTTAAACCCATAATAACATATGCGTCTTTGGTCTGGTGGACAAAGACGACACAAAAGAACGCAATGATGAGACTGGGCAAGGTGCAAAGACTTGCTTGTCTCAGTATTGCAGGGTGCATAAGCAGCACGCCAACGGCAGCACTAGAAGCCTTATTTGGCCTTCCTCCATTACATCTTGTGATAATGGGGGTAGCAAGGATGGGGCTATTTAGGCAGTGAATTAACCTGAGCAACAAAATAGTTAGATCGGTACACGTACAAATTTTTGATAGTAAAATTGTCTGTGGAAAAATAAAAAGGAAATAAATAGATTCGATTTTTTATACTCTTTTCAATTATAAAGAGCAATTTATACAAAATCTATATACAGGATGTTGTTTTTGGAGATGCTTTTCATGGAGTTTCTAGGTAATGATTATTACGTGTAACAAATTTCAAAATAATATACAGGGTAACTCGGAAGTTATGAGGTTCGAAAGAAATAGGATAAATTTATAAAACACCCTGTATCTCGGTTATAAAGTGCAGAAGAAACATTTAATATAGGTTTTTGGAAGCACCATTTACAGTTGAAGTTAGGCCGTTTCCCAATGAAAAACCTTGTATTATTTTTAATAGTATTGTTTTTTTTTAGTGCATTAATGATAGCGGAGATGTCGCTTCCGTCTTTGGCGATAAATGATATGTCGCGTGACAGTTACGACGTTGACGATACCAGTTTATCGGGTTCGATGTTGAGTTTGGCGCATTCCAACAGCTCTACCAGTTTTCCGCCTAATTCAGTTTAGTAAGCGATGATCGATATTATTGTGGAAAAACAACGAATTTCTTTAAGATTTTTTTTTAAACTTAGATTCTTATTACCAACGTTACGTTTCCGAAAAATAAATTAATTTTTTCTCGTTATATACAAGGTGTCCCACACGAGTTTGAACTATCCGTATATATGGCAAAATACTTATAGTAAAATCATGAACATTTTAAACGTTTCGGTTTTCGGATGCGATATTTTTAACTAAAATATTTTTTCAAAGATGGTTCCAGTTCTACCGGAAATCGACTGTAACTTTGTTATTTTAAATGGAACACCCTGTATATTAATCCATTTATGAAATCTACGTAAAATTTTAGTATACTTTTTTTTGTCTGAAATTTTTTTTCGAAAAATGCATATTTTTTGAGTTATTGATTTTTTTGTAAAAAAATTGACTGTTGCAGACCCTTGTAAATTATTTTTTTACGAGGATACCCTTAAAGATATGAAAATGGTTTCTGTTCGGTTGCTTTTAGCAAGGTCAGACCTATTTGAATCTATGTTGAAAAATTTTTCATTTTATACAGGGTGCGTATAAAAAGTGTCCAAAGTTTAACTTCATAACTTGCCTGAAGATATTAAATGCTCTACAAGCATAATAATATTTAAGAGAAAACTGACTGATTACTTGCTGACTAGTTGATGTTTTTTTTGTGTTATGTTTTGTAAAATTGACTTTGTTTTATCATTTTAAAGGTATTTTAAATATATACTTATGTATTTTTTATATTAAATGTTAATGTATTATCATGTAAATTTCTATGTAAAATTAGTTTTTTTTGACTAAATAAACGATTTATATATATATAAATATCAAATTTCTTCAATTTCTTAAATAGATCCACCCAGTTTTTTCCATTTTAATGCATTCAGGGGTGAAAAATAAGGCAAATTCATGTATACTTTCCTATACCTAAACCTTACCGTTATCCAGATATTGAATATTTTCTGTAAATTTTGAAAGAGAACATTTTTTATACACACCCTGTATAAAATGAAAAATTTTTCAACATAGCTTCAAATACGTCTGACCCTGCTAAAAGCAACCGAACAGAAACCATTTTCATATCTTTAAGGGTGTCCTCGTAAAAAAATAATTTCTAAGGGTCTGCAACCGTCAAATTTTTAACAAAAAAATTAATAACTCAAAAAATATGCATTTTTCGAAGAAAGTTTTCAGACAAATCTATAATAAAATTTTACGTAGATTTTATAAATCCATTAATATACAGGGTGTTCCATTTAAAATAACAAAGTTACAGTCGACTTCCGGTAGAACCGGAAGTCTGCCATCTTTGAAAATATTTTAGTTAAAAAGATCGTATCCGAAAACCGAAACGTAGAAATTTTCATGATTTTACTATAAGTATTTTGCTATATATACAGATAGTTTTAACTCGTCGTGGGACAACCTGTATAGTCAAAGATTTCTTTAAAAAGTGTGATTTTGTCGTTTAAAATGCGCTTAATTTTTAGTATATAAATAAAACAGTGACCAATATGTGAGTTTGAATTTAAAAAGAAAGGAAAAGTAGGTGTGTAATAAGGAATACAAAAAAACACGTTGAATGTAAAATAGGGTGTAAAAATAATCGTAATAGCAAAAGTTTCTTTCAATTTTCGTAAATTAGTAACCTAACGCTCTGCAAACCTTTAAAGTTCATCAGTACAAAGTAAATCTAACATACATCTTTTATTCAACTGCTCAGTAGTTCAAATGAACAATTGTTCGTTTGTTAGTGATCATATAACAGAAAGTTTGATTAGTTAAAACCGCTCAAATGACAAACAATAGAATATATTTTACTTTACTTGTATTTCTGAGTTGAGAATTGGATGAAGAATTAAGGTTGTGTCATTGGAAGGAGTAGAGTATGCAATCTAAGAAAAAAATTCCATCAGAATAAAGTTGATTTACATAAACCGTGTATTTTACTACTCAGTAGTTCAAATGAACTTAGGTGATTGAATAATAGCAGAACCTACGTATGTATGTATTTTGGGGTGACATACACT
>CAJUYH010004679.1:0-26171 GCA_910591685.1 Galerucella tenella | reverse complement strand
AACTTATTTAAAGAAGAAAATCCATAAGCAGTATAAACTGTATGGTAGTAGGGATGATTATTTGAGATTTTCTTATTTAAGAAACGAATGTAAACAACTGTCTTCTCAATGTTATAAAAACTATTTGAATGATATCGAAAATAATATTATATCGGATCCTAAACATTTTTGGAAATTTATAAATAGCAAACGAAAATTTTACAGTCTTCCATCTAATATGTTCTATGGTGATAGTACAGGTAATAATAGTCAGGAAATAGTTAATCTGTTTGGTTCCTTTTTATCAACTACTTACTCAAATTCTAAAATTAATCAGATCCCAACTTTGAACTATAAACAGAATGTTGATGTGAATAGCTATAATATCAAGCTCTCAGACATAATAGATAATGTTTTAAAAATGCCTTGGAAATTGTCTATTGGCCCGGACTGCTTACCAGCATATGTGCTTAAGCATTGTATTTTTACTCTTATAAAACCTATCCACTACTTATTCAATTTATCATTGAGTTCTGGTGTATTTCCCGAGTTTTGGAAAACCAGTTATATAACACCAATATTCAAGTCAGGTGACAAGAATAATATTGAAAATTATCGAGCTATCTGTAACCAATCAGTATTACCTAAATTATTCGATTGTCTTGTGAATAATTTATTAACGTGGGATTGTAAGGATTTAGTTAGTTTTCAACAGCATGGTTTTTCTAAAGGTAAATCTACTGTACTAACTTGGTACTTTATAATCATTTTATTGCCAATTCAATGGAACATAAGGATCAAGTTGATTCTATCTACACAGATTTCTCTAAAGCCTTTGATAGAGTAAACCATCATTTGCTTATTGCTAAGTTAGGAAGTTACGGATTTGGAGGTAAAATTCTTGAGTGGATAAGTAGTTTTCTTTCTGGTAGGTGTCAATATGTAAAGTACGGAAATTATGTATCTCAATGTATATCAGTGACCTCAGGGGTTCCACAGGGATCCCATATTGGACCTCTTTTGTTTAATATATTTGTTAATGACATATCATCAATAATTAAAAATAGTGAATTCCTTATGTTTGCTGATGACCTTAAAATATTTCGAGTCGTTAATAACATAGCTGATGCATCTTTGTTGCAAGATGACCTTGAATGCTTAGCCTTAGGTGTGAGGTAAATATGCTTTACTTAAATATAAAAAAATGTTTCAAAATTACTTTCAGTAGGTCACGGAACTCTGTCAACTATTGTTATAACATAAACAATGTACCTCTACAGGAACATAATAATATTAGAGATCTAGGAATAAATTTCGATTCTAAATTAACATTCAAATACCATATTAACGAAACAACTACTAAGGCATTAAAGACATTGGGATTTGTACTTAGACACTGCAAGTCCTTTTCTGTGCAAACTTTAAAGATGTTGTATTTTAGTTTGGTACGATCAGTTTTGGAATATGGTTCTCTTATTTGGTCTCCTTCATATAATACTGATATTGAAAGCATTGAGAAAGTACAACATAAATTTTTGAGAGTATGTGCATACAAAATGGGCTTCAATAGGCAACAATACACATATGATGACATGCTTTCAATACTTAATATCTCTACCCTACACCATAGAAGGTTAGAAGAAGATTTGTGTTTTCTCCATAAGATTTTAAATGGTAGTGTTCAAATTCCAGAGGTATTACGTTTAATATGTTTTAATACTAATACTAGAAGAACTCGTAATACTGAAATATTTAATATTCCATTTCATACCACCAATTATGGGCAAAATGAACCAATCACAAGAATTTTAAAATCTGCCAATAAACATGCTGGTAGTCTGGATTTATTTGGAATATCTACATCAACATTTAAGAAATCAGTTAAGCTTCTAAATATTTAAGCAAATTAAATTAATAATTTGTAATATTTTTTTTTTCTTATATATTACTCATTTATGTATGAACTCTTTATACTGAATGAACTTTATGTTGTAAAAATGGTAAAATCGTAAATAAATAAATAAATAAACATAAAATAGTATATTAAAGTATAAGTGGATAATTAAGGTCTTTAAAACACGCGCGATTTTTCGAGCACGACGGCGAAGCCGGAGTGGTAAACTTTTTTGTATATTAATCTACATACTTTAAGGTACTTATGAAAAAAGCGTATTGCTAATTACATGTAGTTGTTTGTTACCCCTATCGTCTGGCCTATTTATACATTATAATTCTATGTAAATAATCGCGATCGGAAATTCTAATCGACGGGTCCAGCATTTTTTTTAAACAATTATTATTTGAACTATTGAATTTATTCCTAATTACAGACTCTCTCTCTGTATATTATCTTTTACAAATTCACGTGACGTTGTATACGAATCGTAAGTTTCTTTAGACATAATACAGACATGGAAAGGAAGTTGAATAATTGAAGTTACGTAACTGATAAGAGGTCATTGCCAGATATTTAGGCATTTTTATCGGTTAATATTAAACATTTACTGTTATAGTTCATTTCACGATCTAAGAAAATGACTTGACTTGACAAAACTTTTTGGATTTACCGTGCAGAGCCGCACTATACCTGATGAAAAAGATGAAAGATAAAATATTTATTATAAGAATGACCCAAAAGTCTTCAGGTAATAATTTGTTGCTCGCCAACAAAATAAATACGACCCTGCCACGGCTAATACTTTTATGGTTTTATTGCAATGTCATTTTCCCATCTCAGTTCAGGTCAATTTCTTTGATCGTGAAAAGAACTATACATTTAATATTTTGCTTATTTTAATATACAGGGAGTGTCTCGTGGTTAATCTTATGGGGGGGGGGTCATAGGTGATGTGACCAAAATCTTGAAATACGGATCGCCACTGACTAGCTCCCTTAAGGCTTATCTACCGTGGGCGGAAATTTTTCGAAAAAACGCCCAATTTCTGCCTATAATAAGTCGTTAAAATCGTTAAAAAAGCAAAATTTGTGGAGTTTCTTTCCAAGGACACAGAGGAAATAAATTTTTTGGGGTTACGCTTGTTTTCTTCTCTCTTAAAAAACTACATACCATATTTTATTCTTTTCTATACGTATTAAATGTGACAAACTTACATTAAATGATAATTAGACTAAAAATGTATATACGGGGGTCTTGAAACGTTTTAGGTAAATTTTAATTAAGAGGAATACTATACTATATGTATAGCAGGTATATTTTATGTTTGTACCAATAAACTTTATAAAAAAGGTTGTTTTTTTAAAATAATCAAGTATTTTAAAGCAGAAATATGCAATTCAAATTCCGCGTCTGTCTATGACATCACACAATTGTAAATATTAATTCTAAGATATTTCAATTTGCAAATTAAAAATTTATTTCGATTTCTCATTTGATTTATTTTTTGTGAACGCCATGGAGTAAATATTTAAACGATACAAAACCAGAAAATACGATTGTTTATGATCGGTGTTTTAGCTAAGATGATGGATTGTCATATTTTGTATTTTATTTTAACTGAAATAAATAAAATCACAATTGTAATGTAAAAATAAGTGGTTTCCTTAAAATCTTTGTAATCAATACAATTATTTCAAATGATTATTTCAGTTATTCTTAGTGACTGTATTTACTATTGTATGGTAATTCTTTCAACTCTTGGTATAACATATCCTTAGAAATCAGCATAGTACTAAAACTGAAACAGGAAAACACATCCAAGGTGAAATCTTATGTAAATATTTTCATTGTTTCATAATAAGCAATGCACTGAAGTCTGGTGTACCCCTTTAATTATCATCTGGAGTAATGAGAAAGGGTGTAAGATTTTCCACAAATTTGGTATCAAAATTTTGAAAAAATTAAAAAAGCACGAAGAGTGGAGAGCTCTCAAGTGTTGACAATACGACTGGACTAATAAGCCGTTAAATTATTGGTAAACAACTTGTTTTCATTCATGGTTGGTATCACAAAATGAATCACCCGTATGGAACGTTGGGTTAGATAAGATTAGATTAAAAGAGTTGATATTTTCTGAAGACTGATAACTATATGGCAAATTTATTGTTTTTTATCAATAATTAGTTGCACACCATCATTAAAAATACTTTTGGAAGTTGAGATGTCTTTTATTTAAAAAATCTGCATTGCATCCACTTCATTTATTTTTAGTGCTAAATATTGAATATATTTGAAAAGGTGCAAATTAATTATAGACTAACGGCCAATTTCATAATGAATTATTAAAGTCCACTTTACCGAAAGGAGACTTTACACTAAAGTAGTTGTTGCCGTCGTTTGATGCCATAATGAATAATAAAGTGTCCTTTCCATAAAGTATATTTTAAGTAATTTTTAAAGTGTTGGTTAACCTGGAATTCATGGATTTTGACATGAAATAGAAAGATATTTGGCTCTTTTTTCCGTTCCTGTCTAAATAAATGAGGTTTAGTTTTGTTAAAAGTTATGGCGTTTGTATTATTTGCTAAAGCGATTTATTTGGAAAAAAAATGGAAATTTTAAAAAATAATGGGAAAGTTCGCTCTTCAAATTTTTCTCGAGAAGAAGAAATGAAATTGATTCAAGAAATTGAAAAATTTAAGCATATCTTAGAATGCAAAACGACTGATAAAGTTAGTAATGCAAAAAAGGAATGTATTACAACTAAAACAAATTTTTTGTCTGTATTTTATTTATAAAATAAAAGCTTATATATAATCAGAATTAAATAAGGGTTTTTGTTGATTCTATTATTGGTCATTGTATACAACACAACTCTATGGATTTTACAACTTACTTATTGGAAGGTAGATTCAGTAGATACAAAACAGTTTGTTTTTTAAGCGAAAACGTTGGTAAAAGTCGAGCTCATCATATTTTTCGAAACAGTCTGTTCTTTACCTATACACTTTTGTGCTTTTAATATAAATAAATTCTTCATAAGATGAACTTGAACTAGTACTAGAGGTTTGAAAATTATTCCTATTATGTGATCAACGACTAAACTAACAAAACTAGCAAACGTCGCTGTTGGCACAAAAAATCACAAATATAAAAATTCTGAGGTTATATTGAAGTTAAATGACACTTTAGAGAGTTAAAGTCGAGAAATCGACACTTTAACCCTAAAGGAAACTTTGAGTTAGAAGTATACTTTAAATTGGTTATGAAATCAATAATATTTATTAAAGTATCCTTTATGTTTCTTTATGAAATCAGCCGTTAAATACTACGTCAAAATATCTTTAATACAAGAAATCAAACTTTTCTTTACACTTAAGTTTTCATTGTTGGATCAGTAGTAAGTACAACTAAGACCTAACACATGACAAATGCGCGTGAAACAAAGTAACGTTTTTTATGTGTTTGCGCGCCAATGTTAACTTTGGTTCTTATTGGTATAATGCCTGCGACCTGTGATATGCTACTCCGCTGTAGGCTGTACGACGGTCTTCCCCAGTGGTAACCCATCGAAGCACTAACCGCTCTCGACACTGCTTCACTGTTATTATCGCATCAGAAACGTTCCACTACAGTGCTGGGTCGACGTTCGGTTATTGATTGTTATTCGCTTAAAATCGACTAATGTCTGAATGTTTCTGGTTTCACTGTTGCCGGATATGTTTCAGTTGTAGCAACTTAGCATTACAAAAGTTACTATACATTTTCCATGATCTGAACGAGCAAATAAAGGTATATTTCCGTATTTCTCATAGTGGACTTATTTTATACGCTTTTTATAAATTCAAGGCTGTAAAATTTGATCAATTTATGGTTATATCAAATGAAACTGACATTATTTTTTTTAGTAAAAAATTGATTGTTAGCAATATCAAACAATATTATTTATGTAATAAAAATTTGGTTTTGATCATTGTTATCGAATTCGTTACAAACTAGTAAAAATATTGATTTATTTTTGCCCTTCAACATTGTTTTTTCTTTTACTGTCAATTATATAAAAGTAATTGTTAAATTTACGATTTTATTACGTAAAAATGTTGTGAAGAACTATCTAAACGTTTTTCCTCGGAAGTTTCAAGGTTTGTTTTTATTTAATTAATGATCATAAAACCGCAGATCATTTGCGCAAATAAATATATTTTCTTCTTAATAGATTTATTATTAAATAAAACGTATTTTAAATAAAAAACGGAAACCTTCGGCTATAATAGTTTATATAAAAAATGGTCGGGACAAATTTTAAGTGACATATTAGCGGACAAAACAAAAATTCCTCACAATTAAATAAATGATAAAAGTAATTACTTTACTATCTTAGTTTTTCCAGAACTTTTAATGGGACGAAAGATTTGAAGTCCAAACTTCAATCAGGTATTATTTTTTTGTATAAAAACCGTATGCCCTTGAATTCACTTGAGCATTGTTTTATTGAATTGTCCTTCCCCTTGGTAGATTATGGTAATTTAGAAAATTACGTTTCACTTGGTTCTCATTATAACTATGGTCGGATGTCTTACATTCCCACACATAGGTACATGCTAAAATGAAATATTTGATAATTGAAATTGATGTGTCTGGAGTGTTTCAATATTACTCCGCTTTACAGTTCGCAATTCTAATTTGGCAAATTAGTTATTTTTTGTTCTGTCTGTTCATAGTCACGTATTTTTTGGCTACTTTCCTGTCCGGACTCTGCAGCAGTTCCTTTGCAAGCCTGCAACCTTCTGCATCGTCCCATCTACCCTTGAACTTTTCAAGGGAGTGTTCCTTTATTAGGTCAATCATAGCCGACGCCGACAGACCAATGAAAGTGCCAGGTCCCAAGAGTTTTTGGGAGGCTGCTTTCCTGGCTAGTGAGTCGGCAATTGACTGTGGCCCTTGATCCAGGCTAGAGTGTCTTCGTTGTTGCTACAGGTTTCGATCAGAGACAGGTGATACTCCAGTACTAGGCCTGATGAGATACGTGGTCTGCTCAGGGCTAGTAGTGCTTGTCTACTATCCGTAAGGATGTGAATTTAATTACCTGTGTTTCTTTTGGTAATCTCTTTTGCGGCGATGTAGATAGCAGTGAGCTCTGTTTGAGCAACGCTGACGTTACAGCACATCGCCCATTTAATGTTTAGATTCAGAGATCTGGAGTCAATTCCACATCCTGAGCCCATATTGGTTTTAGAGCCATCCGTGAAGATGCGAATTTTCTTCTTCAGATGTGTCTTGTGTGTTATATTTAATGATTACCTTTATGGAAGGCATATTGTGGTGAGATTGCGTCCGTATTTGCCTGCAGCAGTGGAACCTCATTGAGTGCCTCAAGCCACAGGTTACGTCTCAATCTACCAGATCCTACGTCAGGTGTATACCGGTAGAGCGTATGCGTGTCATGGTCATCAAAATAACCTCCTTGATGGGTATATACCAATAATTTAAATAAATAATATTAACATCATATGACATACTAATCTAACCTCATTAATTTTTTTTGTCCGAACATACAGATTTCAAAAATTCTATTCACGACATACGATTTACACAAGTACGACAAGGAAAATATGAGAAAAACTACTTAAAAGAGGGAGAAGAATAATTGGGCGCAGTCAGCGATGGGCGTGTGCTCAGTTCCAGCTACCAATCTGATATTAAAACAGTGTTGTCAGATTAGAATGGTTGGTACTTTCTAAGGAATGAATATCGTAAATCGTTTGCCTCCAATAGATTTTTCGCAATCTGTATGAAGAAAATGCTGCCTTGACGATAGATGGTATAGGGTGCTGATTTCTTGTATTTAGAGGATATTTGGCGTAGCGCAAAATAAATAAAGATACTTGTGGTAGTCAATTTTTTTTTAATGTAAGTCTTATTAGTACGTACAAGGCTACCAAGATCACCATTATGTATAAAAGGTGATTGATTGTATACTGTGTCCCAAATTGGGATCTCGAAGAGAAACAGGTAAATTATGAAAAGCTGCGCATTTAACCGAAAAATATTTGGCCGCAAGTTTTCAAAAATGTTTTTTTTGTTTTTAAGATAATTGAAAATAAGAGATTTCTTGGATATTTTATTTTATTTTTTTGCGGAACCATTTAAAAAGATATCGAAAAAACAATTGACACTTCTTTGTTGAAATTTTTTATTGTCTTTAACATCATGTCATCTACTTATCCATCTGATGTTTTGGGTTCCTCCCACATTCATCAACTTATTTTCTTTTAATATTGCTACAATTTAAGTATTTCTTTATCCCTTCTCGTTTTCGAGATCTCAATGATACGACTTGCATTTGTGACAAAGTGTACATGATGATTTGCAGAAATTTGGTCGTTTCATTTTGGGAAAATGGAATATTTGGTGACGGTTATGGTGATTGGTGTAAATATTTGTGTCTAAAATGTGTTCAACCATTGTGTGTATTTTTATAGGGCGCAATCTTGGACATCGAAAAGGAACCATCTAAAGAGTTTGTCATTGACTTGAAGGGCAATAATAATCTTTCTAAAGGTGTTCGACAATTACCATCTAAAAAATATAAGGTATTACTGTAATGGAGGTACTTCAATCTAAAGTATTTCAGACATGTCACTACTTTTTATATAATATATTTTCTACTAGCTGAGTTATAAGGTTTTAAAGTACAATATTTCAAATATGTCGTATGGGAACAAAGTCATCAAATGACCTTGATAGTTTCGCCATTTTAAGGTAGTTATCATGTAATGGGCCTCATTAGTTATTAACACATTAACGGCCCAATGATTCGACATTTCGTTTTCAACCGAAATTGCGATTTAGATGAAACACTAATTTTAAGTTGATCACCAATGAAACAGAAGTTGCTCAATTTCGCAGATGAAATTATGATGTTTATACGTCTCATTATATTCTGACTGTTTTCAAGAGCTTATATCTTCGAAACGGTTCTAGATAATAAGATGCGGTTTCCACGGTTAGGTTTAAAATTACCGTGAGTTTTGTTGTGACACATTTATATAAATGGCGTACTTCCGGTTTACCCGCTAGAAAAGTGGCGTATTTTCAGAATACAGTAGATGTGATTATTTAAATGGGACACCCTGAATATTTAGCAATTTATTGAAAGACGCATATTTTTACTTTATAACGGTACTTTGAAGTTTAAAATCGGTGCACAGAAAGCGAAGTTAGATAACTGTAACTAGGATACTGTAATGATTTAGATATAAAGTTGGAACTTTATTAGCTAAAGTGAACTGTAAAAAACAAATAGAAACATGTTTCAGGGCACTCTAAAACAAATGTTCGATGTGTGTTCCTTCTTGGTCTATACATTTGTGGAATCGAACCAAGTTGTCAAATGCTGCTGTCAGCATTTCAAGAGGAATATTTTCCGTTACCTGCCGTATGTTATTTTTTAATTCCTCAATAGTATCTAGGAGGCATCGGGTTGTAGACTCTATCTTTCACAAATCCCCATACAAAAAATCTGGAACAGTCAGGTCTGGGGAATTTGGAGGCCATTCTATTGGACCAGTCCTACCAATCCAATTATTTCCAAATTGTTGGTTAACAGATTCTCTTGCTATGTTGGAATAATGGGGTGGAGCCCCGTCTTGTTGAAAGCAAACATTTTGGTTCAAAATACCATCTTGTTCTAACTGGTTCTAACACAATGTGACGTTCTGTCAATGATCGCAATATTTTTGTGACGTGACATATTAACGCCTCCTTGATTATTATTTATTAATAAAATATCTGAATCATTACAGTATCCCAGTTAAAGTTATCTAACTTCGCTTTCTGTGCACTGTTTTTAAACTTTAAGGTACAGATAAAAAGTAAAAATATGCGTCTTTCAAGAAATTGCTTAATATACAGGGTGTCCCATTTAAAAAATTACATCTACTGTATTCTGAAAATACGCCACATTTTTAGCGGGTAAACCGGAAGTACGCCATTTATATAAATGTGACACAACAAAACTCACGGTAATTTTAAACCTAACTGTGGAAACCGCATCTTATTATCTAGAACCGTAACGAAGATATAAGCTCTTGAAAACAGTCAGAATATAATGAGACACCCAGTATAGCACTAGACAAAAACCAGAAAAAATAAAATAAACTATTTATAACAATTATGAACATCAAAGAAACATGAAAGGCAGTAATATTTGGCGCACTCTAGGCAACGAAATCTTGTCTCTGGTGTCTGCTGTTGTGCCTATCCTTCGCTGGTGCCTATTTTTTTACGTAAATAACAAACCTCTACGGCGATCTTTTGATTGCACTTGTTCTAAAGTATCTTTGGCAGAATTGGTGCTAGCTGGTTGTACAGGTAAACTGGTATCTCGTGACAAGGCGGAGCTTCCAGTACGCAGAGAGAGAGAACGTATTAGGCCAGATTGGGATGGAATTCACCCGAACATTAGATATTAAAATTTCTACAATGTTGTCAATATGTGGATAATCACAGTAATGTTGGGTATTTTTTATTAAGATATTTAGAGAAATGAGTGATTGACACAATTTATTTACTGAAAGGAAGAGGGAATGATTTTTGGTTAGGTATAATATGCAGTGTGTCATGTCTTTCCATTAGAAGTCTTCGATTTGTTTTTGTTTTTCTCCAACGGAATCCGATGTCTCTTATAATTAATCTTAAAGATTCTCGTCCACCTTGATAGCCTACAGCATCTCTGAATTTAGGCAGAATATTTTTTAGCTGCGGTACTTCTTCATCGCTTATATGCATATTATGAATAATAACTTTTGCATGAAATGAGTGAAACTAAAATTATTAAAACAGAAGACACAAATACAAAACGTAAGATCACAATAAAATCAACTTTAAATAACGCGAGTAAATGAAACAATGCAACAATGTATAAATATCGAGCTGCCCACTGCATAACCTCTACCGCACGATTGGCTTTGCTGGATCCCCACTTTCAAATTTTTTACGGCGCAACGCCACCTCATTTCACGAGATACCGGTTGGAGTGTACAGTGTCGGAATTCAAAGCTATTCCAATTATTTCTGCAGTGATGGATAATTTGCCTTGAAAATGATAAAAATTAAGTAATTATTTAAAGTAATTACAATATTCTATTGAATTGGGTGAAATTTTAGCATCCTTATTTATAGACTTTTTGTTATTCCGTAGTAGGAAAATAATTTGACCTGATTATGTAAGTCTATATTATCAAGGTTGTTGTTTATTATTTATTTTTGTGCTTAATCTATAAGACGATGAATCATATTCCAAGGCTCAATGACCCCGAAAATACATATATGGAAACATACTTGTCTGCTAGAATTGCAATGAATTAGTGAAGTTGTTTTCATTTGAAGAATATTTAAAAAGAAACGTTTCTTATAGTCCAAGAGCTGGAGCTGAAATTTTGCCGTCATGAAATTTTTCTAGTGGTACGCTCTTTTGACAAGACAGATACAGCTGATAACTATTGATGCGATTGTCGACCATAACTTTGATTTGCCACCGAGCTGCCTATAATTTTTGTCGGTATCTGTCATGATGACACACCCATTGAGTTTTATCACACTAATCAATCACCCTGTAGTTATCAGTACAATTGGTTGAAAAAAAATATTTCTTTTTTGTGAACCCAATTCACACACTGTACAACACTTATGGTTGTGGAGTATGAATTAGGCCGATTAAAAGTTACAAAATCAGAAAAAGGATAAGGATAAACTCATAGGAACTAACCACGGAAATGACACTGGAAAAAGTAAAATTGTCCAAATGGAAATAAGTGACAAGACCAAGTATTTGTAGTCCAGTAAATAAGACCGTGTATTGACTTTTTTCACTTTTTTTATATTATTTACCGTAAAGCTAAAATTATAGTATATATTGTAATAATCATGCATAAAAAAATACTTATAGATGGGAAACTGAACCGTGGTGCCCTCTATTTGTACGGGTGGCGCTACCTTGAGAGTCCCGTCAGTACTTCTAACACAAATCAGACGGTTGTGAAACCGTAAGCCGAAACAAAAGATTCCTGTAATTTTACAGTTTTTGGCGGCACATTCAAAATTATTGTAATTTTACTTTTATTGCAAAATGACATTTATGGTCATTTCTTTGATATTTCATTTAAAGTTACTCAACATTAGATTGGTATTACAATAATAACCATCAAATAGTCAAGTAAAATTAAATGGAATGTCAAAAAATGGACCATATAATGCCTGAAGTGAGAAAAATAAAGCAATAATCATCAAGTTTATATATTTTATTGAATAAAAAAAATATACAATAAATGAAACATTTTTACATATTTCAATGACTCAATGACAAACATGAAGAAAAATAATTGTTAGGAATTCATCAACAATGCTGGGAAACTCAAAGCTGTATGGAAGAATAACTACTTCTGTCACTTTTCATTTGATGAAACATGTTTTTTATAAAGATGGAGCTTACCGGGTGCACCTCACATTACCTACAGTCTTTCACAATACATATTCTCGATAGTGTCTCTAAAAGTCCCACTATTAACAATAAAAACCAACTACGAATACTCAACAAATAAGCAATATATTAACGAAAACTGGACACACTCACGATACAAGTCATAAAACGGTGGGTCTGCAGTTGTCAGGTTAGGATCATATATAACACGTTAGGATTATTTTTTTATCTATGGTTAGGATGTCAGCGCTGATATATGTGGAAGAATCTGCAACTACCACTAACGGCGTTACAGTTTTCACTAAATTAGAAATTTTAGTACTGACGGGACTCCCTATGTGGCAGCACCCACGCGCCTTCAGAGATCCCCTACCCTGGTAATAATAACGTACTTGTCATAATAAACTAAAATAACGAAAGTATTTATAACCCAATATAATTATTTCATGCACACGCAGTGCCAAAACTGCTGCACTGTCGAGGCAATTGTTTGTTACTTTTAAAGCATGTTAAGGTCTCGAAAGTATGAATAATCTGGAATACTGCATGCATTTTCACGCATGAGGGTAGGTTAGGTTAGGTTTGTGGTGAGTGGGTCTATAAGGCCCTCCACTGCGACTCACAAGAGTCTATTGTGGCTCACACCTATTCAGATTTCACCAAACAAATTCAGCTTTTTAACAAAGCCGATTATTTTATTTGGTGAATGATATTTCAGGTCCGAGGGCGAGAGAGAGACCCTGCCAAACATCAGATACCTGATTCGAGCCGCGGCGGGGCAGGCACAAATTATATGCTCTGCTGTTTCATCATCTTCCAAACAAAGACGGCAGGTCGTATCTTCCGACAGTCCAAGTTTCAGCATATGATGATTCAGATAACAGTGGCCTGTTAAAAGGCCTGTTAGACAACGTAGGTCATGCCTGCTATGGTCTAACATTTGTTTGGAGACATACTTCGAAGGATGTATAAAAGCCTTTGAATGAACCAATCCTGGTAAATTATGCCAGAAGTCTGAAGCTCTTCTTGCTGTCCAGGTATTTAGTGTTTGTTGGGCAAAACTTATTGCGAAGCCAATTGTAGGTTCTGGTCCGATAGAAACACGTGCGGCACCCTCCCATGCAAGAAAGTCTGCCTTCTCGTTTCCTTCCATGCCAGAATGGCCAGGGATCCAGACGAGCAATACTTTATTTAGTTCTCCTATTGAGGAGAGTCTTTTTTGGCAGTCTATAACCAATTTCGACGTTACACGGCTAGAGCTAAGTGTTTTTAAAGCCGCTTGGCTGTCCGAGAAAATTTTTATTGTTCTATGTATGAGATTGGCTTGCTCCACTCTCTCCGCACATGAAACAATGGCGTAAATTTCCGCCTGAAATACGGTTGCATAGGATCCTAGAGAGGTTGAAATTTCTGTCCTAGGTCTGCGCCTGTATACACCTGCACCAGAGCCTGAGGGTGTTTTTGAGCCGTCTGTGTACCAACAGCTGTCTGCTCTTAATAGTTCATCCTTACGGAGGACCCATTCATCTCTATTTGGAATTAGGACGGTGTAAGGCAGATCGTAGTTTACTGTTGGAGGCATTATGTCAGAGGTCATTCCCAGAATACTGTGACTTTCACTGTCCGTTAGTATTCTGCTTCGTTTTGCACAAGCCTGATTTGTGCATTTATAAATATGTACAATTCTGTATGCTGTCCATCTAGCCTCTCTTTCCAAAAATATATGGAGAGGAGGTAGGTCCAGAAGGATTTCCATGGCTGCTGACGGTGTGGAGCTGATAGCATCAGTGATTGCCAGTCAAGCCTGTCTCTGTAAACCAGAGAGCTTTGCTTGGGCCGTTCGCTGTAAAGCTTTTGGCCACCATGCAATAGCTCCATATGTGATCATTGGTCTAACGATCATCACATATATCCAATAGATTTGTTTGGGTCCCAAGCCCCAAGATTTTCCACAGATCCTGCGACATGTCCACAAAGATAGTCTGGCCGTATGGATAACTTTTTCCAAGTGAGCGTTCCAAGTATATTTCTTATCTAGGATAATCCCCAAATATTTTACTTCCGCTGCAAATGGAATAACCTCACCATTGTAGGAAAGTGGTGGAAGATCCTCCAACTTACTTTTTCTAGTGAAGGGAACTATTACAGTTTTGCCAGGGTTAACAGACATCTGTTCCCTCTGACACCAACTGTGGACATCGTCCAACGTCTTTTGGAGGATATGATATGCTACCCTTCCTGACTTGGTCCTTGCCAAGATGACAAGGTCGTCTGCATACGCTTGCAGTTCTAACCCTTCTCTTTCGAGATCGCTAAGCAAGTTATCCATCAAGAGAGACCACAGTACGGGAGATAGTACTCCGTCTTGTGGGCATCCCCTGGAAACCTTAAAGCTGATGGTCTCGTCCTGAAGGGATGTAGTGGCTGTCCTATTTGTGAGCATGGCATATATCCAACCAGTAATGGTTGGTATGATGCCCTTTTCAGTCAAACAGTCAAAGCTGAACCAATGGAGGTCGGTAGTGTGAGGGTATATGTCGATGTAAAATTTTACGCTCTACAACATTTATTTGAAACTTTTTAAGGTATTGTTTATGGTTATTGAAATAATTCCGAAAAACATTAATTCCGAACAGTTTTTCCGCGATTTTCACTATTTCCCGGGCGATTTCGTCTCCCCGAATATGCTCATTCGACTCTTCATGCCCGAATTTACTTTACCAACCTGCCTTCTACCAAAAAAAGTCAATTCGCGGTCTTTTTTATTGGACTATTTGGAAATCTAAATTGGGAAAAAATTACTTTAACAATGAAAAATTAAAACGGAGAAGGCAGGAAACCATCGATTTATAGTCCAAAAAGGTACAAAAAAAGGAAATGACCGGAATACATGACAATAATAGAACTTGTATGAAGCTAAAGGCAATTCTTTTTTACCCACCTGATACTTTATTCCCTTGTTTCAAATAAAATTTTTATTTATTCTTCAAACTTTTAACTGCTGAATTTACGTAATTTTTCTTTTTTTGTAGGCCAAACATATAGATAAAGATACAAAGTCCGTCACTTATCGATCAGTAGTAGAACCCAAAGAACATCATGTAACAATTGTACGGGAAAAGATAGACACCATGGTGAAGATGTTCAATTATTGCAGTAAAACATATTCGAATAGACGGTGTTTGGGTACCAGGGAAATATTGGCCGAAGAAGATGAAGTACAACCCAACGGAAGAGTTTTTAAAAAGGTAAGAAATATTTTTTAAATTTTTTATACACGGTGTCCCTAAAGTATGGAACAAATTTATTTTTAGCTATACTCTATTTCTTAATGTCTGACAGCACAGTAGCCTCATTAAATATTCAAATAGAAATTTATCTCTTACAGAGTGATCCTAAGAATTTTACAAGTAAATCCTAAAATTCTAATACAAAACAAGTAGGTGTCTGTATTGGTTATCTATACATCCCTGTTTCAGCTCAAAATACAATATGGTAATAAAACTGAACAATGCCAGATAAACGATAAATATTGCGGCAGTGGCGGAGAATATTTTCCACAAAGTTTTTCGCCCTATGTCATGCAAATTCTCGTCCTCCTTTACCATTCTTAGAATTATGTCGAGGGTTGGGATCTCTTTTTTAAAATATAATTCGTGTACTTTTCGTCTTATTGTATTTTGCATATGTTCATCAAGGTCAAGTGGTTTTCTTCCAGTTGACTTTTTAGGTGGAGATATATTTCCTTTTTTCCTCTCCCTTAGAAGCCTGTAAATAGTAGATTCACTAACTCCTGTCATATTGGAACATGTCGAAACTATATTTCTAACAGTAGCAGCCGGCATTTGATGTACAACAGCATCATGCACATTTAACACTACAGTCTTCGTTTGTAAGCTAAGCACGCTCTTACACTTTACTGGGGTGAAACTTGAAGACATTTTTCACAACACAGTTAACACTTATGGAACGTAAGCGACTCTGAGCAAAACAGATTATACAAATTTGGGCGAGACGGATATACCTGCAAAATTTCTAAGTAGTCATTAGGACAATCCCTAGTAGGACCCTATTGTAATGTTTCTTGGATATTATCAAGTTGTTTTAACTAACCGAATTTAGATTCATATTACCTTTATATATCAGATCGGGTATAAAATTAAATAGTAAATAAATTCCTTAGCTGAACGGTGACGCTTATGGTTTACTACCTGACTAGCATCTGTGACCTTTTCGCGTGCTGTCAGACAATAAGAAACATACTATAATCGCTAACTGCTCATACTAACAAAATTTCACAATAGTTTTAATAAAGCCTTTGGTTTAAAACTAATTGTACACCACTGGCTTAGGCAGTTCGAATGATACTTAGATGCTGTAGGGTACATACAACCCTTGAAATATTTTTTTAAATGTGACAAATTAAAATGAGAATATATTCCCATTTAGATACGCCATTAATTTCGCTATAAAAATGAAAATAAAATATCCCTTTTTTGCTTTAGAGCGTAAAGTAACAATCCTCCGCATTTGTCGTTTTATTTAAATATAGTACCTAATTAGTCATTTCACGACTAGAAAAAATTATGTGTATTATTCTAGCGTAAAGAAAAATTGCCGCTTTTAAAAGATCCTTTCTCAAGCTGCAATCTGTTTTCTATATCTATTTTCAATAAAATGATATCACAACGCTATTAATAACAATAACCTAAATAATTTTTCCTATTCTGATTGCAGCTTTATTAAAAATTTAAAATTTACATATCTACGACTTAATTAAAAACAATTTATATTTAAATACAATTAATTAACTGTTCACACCATATTACGAAATTATTGAATGTATAAACAATTTTGAATTCCACGGCATGTAGATAGATAATTACATTCCAGTTAATATAATAATAAATATAGTGCGTTATCATTTTTTGTAGAACTTTACCATGCATAACATTGTTTATTTACCTTATATTAAGTTTCTACATTAAACATTGTAGTTGAAGAGCAAATGGGTGACTATGCTCTAACCCACCAGTCATTTTTATTAATAGTTTTGCATTGATTGTTTTTATTTTTAAAGTCACCATTACGCCGAGGAGAATATCCTGGCGATATCTAGCAGTGGAAAGTAGGTATTGTGAAAAAGTAACTTTAACAGCTATATGTTCAGTTTCGTCATAATTTGTATTGGATTTTTGTACAAATTTCTTTCTCCAGAATTATTAAGTTGGCAGACATTTCATATTTATGGAAATCATTAAAATTAGTACTTCAAATTACAGTTTTTTACAATCAAATCGGTGGTGTACACTTGCTTTCACCACAGCCACTAGATTTCATCACAATATGCTTCTCCGCAAAATGGCGTGGCTTGAATTGCTTTCATAGTCCAGTAAACGAAGGTGTCAACATGGGCAACTGGTCCAGCAAGAGCAATTTTTTTTTAATTTGTAGGTTATGGTAGGCACATTCAATTCCCAAAATGTCAGGTACCTGACCATTGTGGAAGGGTGGGAAAATGGCTCTGAAATTCCAGAAAATTCGTTTTCCCGCAATATCTGCCGAGATTTGACCACTGGAGAATTTTTGTTCAGACGAAAAATAAAGAGCAGTTCCTTGGCCACAAAAATGATCCTTAGCATTTTTTTCGAAAAACTAGATAGTTTTCGAGATAAATGGCCCGAACGCCGACCCAAAATTGAGCTCCAGGCCGGCTTATAGAGAGCACGCTCTGAGGGCATGACGTCCCCAAGTAAATTACTAATTTTTTAATGACTCGCGTGAAAATCAATATTTTTTAATGAATCGAAGGGCTGTGGCTACTAAGGCGTGTTTTCATCCACACAATTAGTGTTCCTGGGTCATTGGAAAACCAGGCCAAAATTCGTCTTTGCTAGATTTTTTAATGCTTCCATGGATTTATTCATATTATTTTTATTAATAGTTATTTCAGCCAATCCTATTGGATAATGGTTCTTTGGGGGGTACTTTATTTATTCCGAAACAATGCTACCAATAATTCGCCCGTATTTTTTGAATAATGTGTTTCCCAAGAGGCGATTTTTGTGGATTTCTGGAGTTTTCCCGAGCGCTCTGGTTTAACGGGAATTTCTCGATGATGAACTGTCAAACCAGCTTATAATTGATATTGGGAGAAAGGTTAGAATATCCTCTTGCCGATGGAATAATTTTTTTTGGCCCAGACCCCTGGGTTTTCAGGAAAATCGGGGAAATTTCCAGTTTTCTGAGGGAGGACAGCTATTCTTCTGAGTTTTTTAGAGCAGCTTTTTCTTTTTACAGTAAAATTCTTCCCGATCAAGCATCATACCCGAAGAAAGGTCACATTCTGAACTTTTCTTTGATATGTGTATCAAGTATTTTATTTGATGCATTAAAAAGAAATTTGTCTCTAAATTTGTTGTAATGGATGCCTCATTTTATTCTCTCACGCCGCCACGCCACCCATCTATAGTGTGGTCGACGGCGTCTGCTATAGTGCGTGTACACGTGGATGTTTTCTGCTGCATTGTTTGTCAACAACTGACAATTTTACAAGTAAACACTATCTCTTCCGTGATTTTTCAACTTTTGTAGGTAATAAACTGCTCTTCATTTTTTGTCTGAACAAATATTCTCTAGGGATCGTAGTTCGGGAGATATCGGCGGAAAACGGATTTTCGGGATCTCTAGAGCCATTTTCCGACCCTCCCACAAATTTCAGGCACCTGACATTTAGGGGGTTCAATGTACCCACTATTACCTGCAAATTAAAAAAAAATGTCCCTTGCTGGAGCAGATGCCCATGTTGACGGTATTTTTCGCCTTCATTTATTGGACTATCATATTTCTAGTCATACTGTGTTATATGTGTAATAAATCTTTAATATAGTATTCTTGCAGATTATTAATCTGAGATCATGTTTCTGTTTCAATTTCTTATTTATTCTTATTTATTGGGCTCAACGCTCAACAGGCCCAGTTTGTTAAAGTTGTTGTGTATATTTCTAGATATTGGACATTTGTCTCTTAAAATTTCAATCCTTGTCACGAATCAATTTTTTCCAAAAGTGGAAATTTCCATGTATAGGTATAGGTAAAGTTTTGAAAGAGTAAATTTCCTATATATTTCGTAAATCTTCTAGTAATTAAACAATGACATACAAATCTACAAAAATCTCATTAAGTTAATTAATATCATTGAAGACAAGTTTCATTAATAAATAAACTGAGAATGTTTAACCAACAAGAGAGTAAATAGTAAATAAACTTTTATAATATTTATTTTATAAATATCCAACTCACTCAATTTCTAAAATAAACTCCATCATTAAGAAGCAAATAGACCCACTGGATTTAATGAATTCGTGCTTACAAAATAACAGAAATAGTTGCTTTTGAAGTAATATTTCCAAATGAAACCTCTGTATACATTTTGGAAATATTCTAAAAACAGATGGGGTAAAATATTTCCTTTAGAATACAAAATAGTTTGTTTCTATTTATTTAACGACTTTGTAAAACAGTTCTATATACTCGTAGGTCAGTAAATTTTAATGCTAGAGCACATATTATAAAGAAAACAGATACGAATCCCGATAAAACATCAAACATCAAATGGATTTCTACTATAACTCTTCAACTTCAATGACCTCGGACCTCGGACCTTTAACTAGGTATTGCCGCTATGTTGCCAGTTCAAAATATTCTCAGAATTTCTTACCAAATTGGAATGTTGATCGGGATCAATAACAATTTCCAGTGCCGGATCTAGTTTGCTATTTATAATCTGTGGTTAGGGACATAACCAGTTTTAAATATAACTGTAAATTCTCGTTTTCTAACTAACCAGTTATCTGTAACCCTCTTCTAATAAAAAAATAGAATTAACTAAAGCACAGATGATATATTGTCTCTATATTTTTTGAAATACTCTGCTTTTACCATAAAGATGGAAAATCTATACAACTAGTTTATATTTCAGTTTGTAATGGGCGATTACCGTTGGAAAACATTTTCAGAAGTTGACATTTTAGCGGCAAACTTCGGTAAAGGGCTCTGCGAATTGGGTAACGAACCAGGACAAAACGTCGCCATATTCGCTGAAACTAGAGCTGAATGGATGATAGCAGCACACGGAATCTTCAAACAAAACATTCCTCTGGTCACCATCTACGCCACTCTTGGAGACGATGCCATTGCACACGCCATCAATGAAACAGAAGTTAATACAATCATTACCAGCTTCGATTTGTTACCCAAATTCAAAAAGATCTTGCACCTGACACCACGAGTGCAGACACTGATTTATATGGAAGACCAGTTGAAAAATTTAGACAGTACCAATGGTTACAAAGACGGTGTTGCTATTTTTAAATTCCAGGATGTTCTTCAAAAAGGATGTACGTCAAGTGTTCGTAAGTAAATTGATTCTTTCATACGCAAGTGAAATTACTATTTATAATGTTTTATTATTATAGAGGCTCAAGCTCCAAAAGCTGACGATATTGCCATCATCATGTATACAAGTGGATCTACCGGTGTTCCCAAGGGTGTTGTACTTCAACAAAAAAATTTAATCGCTACTTTGAAAGGTTTCTGTGATTCTACACCAATCTACGATAGCGACGTCATGATGGGATTCTTGCCACTTGCCCATGTTTTCGAATTGTTAGTGGAAAGTGTTTGTTTATTCGCTGGAGTTCCCATAGGTTATTCAGGAGCTTTGACAATGACTGACACCTCAAGCAAAATTAAGAAAGGAACCAAAGGAGATGCTACCGTATTGTGCCCAACTGTAATAACCAGTGTACCGGTAAGTTCGTTTCCTTCCAGAATGAGTAAAATATTATGAAAGAGCACCAGAAGATGAAGCTGAAATTCTTTTTTTAATTTCTTGGGAAATTAAACCACAATATTTTTAAATTCTTTATTTCAACGTTTCGGTAGCGTTCCAGCTACCGTTGTCAAGAAAAAATAAGTAGAAATTAATTTTTATTCCTAACTGACACAACAGAAAAAATTTGACAATTAGACAATCAAAAAATATTTTGAAGTTTAAGACTGCAAAATTTTGTTATCAAATTTTTATTAAGGTCCATTCATAGTAGATCATATCTCTGGCAAAATGTGAGATGAAATATTTCATTTTATGACATTCCAACGATATGATAGTCTACTAGAAATGGAATCCAGTGAAGTGCACGTTCCAGGAACGGTTTTTATTGGATAGCGCGTTTTTTTCGCTTATATTGGAAATGTTGTTAATAAAACGCGTTTCTTGATAGTTTTTTTGTGTATGAATATTCAAGTTTTTGAAATATGTATACTCAGTTTTGTGATTTTGTGTATTGAAATGTGTATCGATTAACAACTATTCAAATTATAAATCATAAGAAAACCTGGATAAAAACTTATGATGCTATCCTGATAAGATAACGCAGGTAATTGATTATTGGAAATTTTTCTTTCTAACATTGGTAACCAAATTTGACTACATTCGGCTGAAATACTAGCTACACATTTATCTGCATTTAGTTGTATTAAAGCACTTTCATTGATTTTCCGTCTTTTATTATTGGGTTCTTTTAATATTATTTTTGATGAATCCCATTGAATTTGATGACCCTCTTCCCAAGCATGTTTGCAAATAGCTGACTTAAAGAATTCCCAATCTTTGATATATTTTTTGTGTTCGTTTATTCGTACTTTGTTAATCGATACACATTTCAATACACAAAATCACAATACTGAGTATACATATTTCAAAAACTTAAATATTCATACACAAAAAAACTATCAAGAAACGCGTTTTATTAACATCATTTTCAATATAAGCGAAAAAAACGCGCTATCCCAATAAAAACCGTTCCTGGAACGTGCACTTCACTGGATTCCATTTCTAGTAGACTATCATATCGTTGGAATGTCATAAAATGAAATATTTCATTTCACATTTTGCCAGAGACATGATCTACTATGAATGGACCTTAATAAAAATTTGATAACAAAATTTTGCAGTCTTAAACTTCAAAATATTTTTTGATTGTCTAGTTGTCAAATTTTTTCTGTTGTGTCAGTTAGGGATAAAAATTAATTTCTACTTATTTTTTCTTGACAACGGTAGCTGGAACGCTACCGAAACGTTTCAAATAAAGAATTTAAAAATATTGTGGTTTAATTTCCCAAGAAATTAAAAAAAGAATGAATAATATACCACAAGGAACATACAGAAGATATGAAGCTGAAAATTCAAATTATTTGAAGTAATATATAACATTGTATAACATTTTTTTATATTTTTTACAGCTGATTCTGGATAGAATATCCAAAACTATTCAAGAAAAGGTTAGCAACAGTAGCAACCTGAAAAAAGTGATATTCAAATTTGCCTATGAATACAAAACTACGTGGACAAGACGTGGATACAAAACTCCTCTAATTGACAAGTAAGTCGTTACAATATTAGCACCAACATACACACCCAACATTAAATATTTTTATCTCAAGTTCAAGTTATCATTTTCCAATAATTTTTTTTAGTTATTTATTTTCACAATAAATATTTATTCACTCAATATCTTTTGGCCTACGCTTCATAGTTTCCGCGCCAAAGCTTCTCGAATATCTGGAGTACCTCCCAAAATGCCTTCTTGAAGCTCGAGTTTGCTTCGCAATGTCCAAAATGTTGGGAAGCCTGTTTAGATATCAGGGTTGTGGAGCTGTAAGCCTTGTATAAATTATCCTGGTGGATTTAGGAATACTTAGCTTGTGAAGATAAAATGGATTTGGTACATAGAGAGTATGGAAGTTGCTTGAGGATGGAAAAGGTCAGAAGTTGCGACTCGCGTAACCAACGCCATCAGTCAGAGGCTTCCACTCCTCTGCACCTGAACCTTAATGGTCTTTTTACTCTTGGTTGTACCACAGTATAGAAACGAACCAGTAGTATAACTCTTATAAATTTCATTCATAAATTGCCAGAGGTTTTGATGACCTTGAACGGATCGCTTTTACCATAGGCGTAGGTGGCATAAGTTTTAAAATGACTTGAACGTGTTAAATTTTTTTTCTTAAATATTGTAGAACAGTACACAGATGAGTGAATAAAATAATAGTCTTATACAAAATATTTATTGGTTTTTCCATATTACAATTTTCATTTTGTTATGATTTTTAAAATTTTTATTGACAAATACTGTGTAATATAGTCGTACCCTGAAGAAAAGTTTTATTGACAAATACTGTGTAATATAGTCGTACCCTGAAGAAAAGTTTTATTGAATATTTTATTGGAAAATCAAAACAAGAATGTACAAACTCTGTTTTTGACTAATATTTATAAGTGATTCAACAATATTATCTTCCGTAGCAACTTTCTCAAAATTCATTTGGAATAATGTTTCTAATAATGAGATGTATAAATTGTACAAAATTTTCATGCGGCATATTCAAGTTTCCAAAAGTATCCTTATTCATATTTCCATAAGCTCTAAGCCCTCTAAGGTAACAGTATGAAGACGAATCGTCTAAATTCTGATACACTTGTGAATACGTCTCACATACGCTGCACGTATGAATTTCCGAACATTTTTTAATTAAATAACCACAAAAGTAGCGAACAAAATTCTTTTCCAATAAATAATTTGTCTGAAAGTCTTTAGGCATTGCAGTATTTGATGAAATATTGTTGGAATAGCCTTTTTAAAAGAAGTTTTCTTTTATGAGGTTACATAATCATGTCTGGTTCAAAATGAGCACCACATAAACGATGGCTACTATTGTATAGAGTTTATAGTTTTGGCATCAAGTCAGGCCTATCGCATGCTTCGAGCCAAACTTTAGCTCTGAAACAAAAACAACAAATTAAATCAATGCATGAAATTAAGGCACATAAATGTAATATGAAGATCAAATAATAAAGAATTATACTTTTCGTATGAAAATACAAACAGTTTCTCACTCTTCTGAATCCTTTGGAAAACTGTAAAAATTTTCATCACAATTATAATATTTATTGTTACATCCACGAACTACACACACACACTACCCGTTTTCTTCTTTTTAATGGTATCCATTGCAAAAAAATGCTTATAAACTATAAAAATAATACCAAAACCCCGTAAAAATATAAGCTGTAATAAATAATTTTATTCGCAAATTCACCACTGGCACTTTGGTTGGATCGCAGCACAGCACTGGCCGCCGGATGAGATGCTCATCCGAACGACGTTGTAGGTCACAGAGAGCTCGGCAGTGTAACGTCACGAGATAACATACTGGTTCGTTCCTTTACTGTGGTTGTACCTTGTATCTGAAGAGACCAGTAGCTCTTATCAGGCTCAACAGTCTTCACGCGAAGTCCTTCTAGACAAATTCTTCCTTGGGCGCTCTAATCCTAGGAGTAATCCTGTCACTTTCCTTATCTGTCCCCTGCCTGGTGTAATATTTCATTAGTCAGAGATTTGCTGTTTAGCTTGGGTAGGGTGTCTGCTGTTTCAATGCCTACTATACCATTGTGTACCGGGTCCCACTTAAGAGTCACCCTATTGTGGTTTTCCAGGCTTAAGAGTTTTTGAAGGCAGTACAAGACCAGTCTATATCTGATCTGTATGAGGATTTTTTGGTCCCCTTTTGATGTTCGTTTGCACACATTTGTCGGCAGTGTAGATTTCCCCTGGAATACGGATGCAATCTTCCCCTTCCGATGCTTGGTCATTGTACTTGGGAATTGCACAGTGGGCACCAGCTCCAGTTCCTATAAAGTAAATCGGTGAAGATAATAATTATTGTTCAAAAAATAACATATATCTCGTTATCACACAGTATAATGAAGGAGAAAGAAGGGAAAGTTTTTGAACTTGTAGGTAACGTCAAAGATTACAGAATAAAAATATAAGATGTTTCACTCGTTCGAATTTATCGCGTAAAGCAACGATGCCGCTGGTGACTGTCTGGTGACTTGGATGGTACAGTACGTCGCTACGTCCTTACTTGCATTTAATTTGGCATATTATACGGGACGTCGCTCGTCCAGCGCTGTTATTCTAGAAAGGTGTTTATTGGTTGTTCGTGTTTTATATTTATGTTGTATAGATTTTTAAAATTTATTAATTAATTGTTGAAATGAGTAAAAAATCATATTAATATTTTTCTCTTTAATGCAAAGCTTAAACCCTAAATATTTTGTAATATTTGCTAATACAAAATTACGGATTTATTTTTATGATAAGGATATTATATAAACAAGTACATTAAGCAAGAAAACACAAAAATTCACTTCTATAGCTAACCAAAGTGGAATTGGTCAGTTCCTTTTGAACGAATTTACTAAAGTTTCTTTTTATCATCTATGTAATCAATTTCCTTTCAAATACCTATTATGCAAGTCTCTATACCAGAGTCCGTATATATTTCACTCTCAAATGTATATATTGAAACATTTGAAAGACAATAGATTAAATTTAACACATAAACCAAACTCCAAACTTAGTATTTTACAACATTTATAAAATTTTTTAATAAAGGTATCCTGCAGCTGCTTCTCTTTTTACTGTTTTAACCTTGTCAATCCAAAAAATACGCGTTTTTTAAAGATCAAAATTTAAGATTTAGTTGGCCTATTATTCTGGTGGCTAATGAGTATATTTAATTGAATTTGTGATGAATTTGAATTTGAGATTATCAATAAGTATAACAAAATTACTAAGATGCTGGATAAAAACTGTGAATTGATTCATTTTAAAAATTCAAGTTTATTTTTTACTTACCTTTTCAAATTCATATCCCGAACATTTTTCGAAATAATTAACATTTAAA
>CAJUYH010004678.1:0-26176 GCA_910591685.1 Galerucella tenella | reverse complement strand
AGTTTACAAGCCGCGTATTTGGCAGAAGGAATGCCAGTACACTTAGCAACAAAGTATACTACAGAAGCAGCAGTAAAATCATTGTTAGACAACGCAGCTTCAGAACGGATAAAAACCGTTATAGCAGCTGGAAATTTTACGACACCACAAGAGGTGATGACTAAACTGGTTTCCATCAATGTGGGAAACAATCAGTCAACAGAGAGTGTTCTGCATTATAAGGCAGATAGGAATAAGTTTTGGTCGGGAAATAGGTATTTTCCTCAGCGAAGAAATTCGTATGCTAATCATAATGGAGAAAATAACTTTCATAGGAAAGGTAACTATGACAATAATAGGAGATTTCAGGAGAATCAAGGAGAAAGGAGATTCAAGGGATATAAAGGTAGTTCAAATGAGTATAGAGAAAGACCTACCAATAGGTTCAACAATAATTATAGGAATGTAAGAATGTGTGAAAGTGAAGAAAGTAGAGAGGAAGACGAACAAAAAGAATTGGGGTTTTGAAAAAGAAAGGTGAAAAATCCAAAATTTTAAACAACTTGCTTAACAATAATCGTTATATTTATAACTTTGATTTAACTCTTTCAAACTTTGTGCAAATTAAAACTGACATATCGGATAATATAGATACTTTTATATTAGATACAGGTGCAGATATATCGTTATTAAAAATTTCAGATAATTTTCCACATCACTTAATAAAAACAACACAAATCTTAAACATTAAAGGAATAACTCAGGGAGAAATTAAAACTTTGGGTACAATAGAAACTTTTCTTTTTATTAAGGGTGTAGCATTTAGACATTGTTTTCATGTAGTGAAAGAGGAATTTCCTATACCTACGAATGGAATTCTAGGTAGGGATTTCATAAGAAATTATAATTGCATTTTAGATTATTCAGAATTAAAATTATACATAGATTGCAAATCCAGGAATAGAGTAACATTAGAAATTTTTGATAATCCTGAATACGATACTATAGCAATACCGCCTAGATGTGAAGTCTATCGGTTGGTAGAAAGTTTCAAAAATTTAAGACAGGATAAAGTTGTCGAGCAACAAGAATTATTACCAGGAATATTTATAGCAAGATCTATTATATCAAAAACTAATCCTTATGTCAGAATTTTAAATACAAATTATGAAAGCAAGTCGATAAATACAAATAACATTAAAATATTGGATTTAAATTTATTTCATGTATATGCTGTGACGAATGAAAGTAAGAATAGGATGAAAGAATTAAGAAAAACATTGAATTTAGAGGTACCAGAATACGTTAGGGATAAGCTAATAAATCTTTGTGAGAATTTTTCAGATATTTTTGCTTTAAAAAATGACATTTTAACGCATAATAATTTTTATGAGCAAAAGCTATTGGTAAAGGATGATACTCCAGTATATATTAAAAATTATCGCACGCCACATTCTCAATCTTCAGAACTTAACGATCAGGTCCAAAAGTTATCAGATCAAGGTATAATTGAATCTTCAATCTCAGATTATAACAGTCCAGTTTTACTTGTTCCCAAGAAGGCAATCAATGGAGAGAAATCTTGGAGACTTTGCATAGATTTCAGGCAATTAAATAAGAAAATAGTCACAGATAAATTTCCATTACCTAGAATAGATTCGATCTTAGATCAGCTAGGGAGGTCGAAATGGTTTTCAGTCATAGATCTTATGTCAGGTTTTCATCAAATTCCCTTAGAACCGTCTTCAAGGAAATATACATCTTTTAGCACAGAAAAAGGTTCTTTTCAGTATACAAGATTACCATTTGGTTTAAATATAAGTCCAAATAGTTTTTCAAGGATGATGTCCATAGCATTTTCAGGATTAACTCCAGAAAAAGCATTTCTTTATATGGATGATATAGTTGTAATAGGGATGTCAGAAAATCATCATCTAAGTAATCTCGAAAGGGTGTTTAGCACATGTCGGAAATTCAACCTTAAATTAAATCCACAAAAATGTCAATTCTTCAGACGAGAAGTAACATATTTAGGACACAATTTGTCTAGTGAAGGGGTTCTACTCGACAAGGCAAAATATTCAGTCATTGAGCAATATCCAGTTCCCAAAAATTCAGAAGAATCTAAAAGGTTCGTAGCATTCTGTAACTATTACAGACGTTTCATTCCCAATTTCGCTGAAATATGCATACCTCTCAATAAATTATCTAGGAAAAATGTAAAATTCGAGTGGTCAGAAGACTGCGAAAAATCATTCCAAATACTAAAATCGGCATTAATTCAGCCGCCTATTCTGAAATATCCAGATTTCAATAAAAAATTTATATTGACAACAGATGCTTCAAATATTGCGTGTTCTGCAATACTTAGCCAGGAATACGAAGGTATAGATCTACCTATAGCTTATGCATCGCGAAGTTTTAAGAAAAGCGAATTAAATAAACCTATAATCATGAAAGAATTGTTAGCTATCCATTGGGGAATTAATCATTTTAAGTGTTATTTATATGGCTCTCCACATTTTATTGTGAAAACGGATCATAAGCCGTTAACACATCTTTTTTCGATGACAGAACCAACTTCGAAACTTACAAGAATTAGACTAGACCTAGAAGAATACAACTTCGAAATACAATATTTGAAAGGAAATTCAAATTATGCGGACAGCATTTCAAGGATATCCGTGAATGAATTAAAAGACTTGTACATTGACAATGCTCACGTTTTAGCAATAACGAGGTCAAAAACTCGTCAGAATAAAGCTCAGCCTACAAGAGAAGATAAAATAGTTTCCACAGAAATAAAGAAAGATATTCGCAAGCCAGCAGTATATAAAGTACTGAATAATTTAGAGGCGCATAAATTACCAATTCTGCAATTTGAAAATAACCGTGTTTCGTTAGGGATGAACATACGGATCAAAAACAGGATGAAATTTAGCCAAGCCTTATTTAATACCGATATAATTAACTTTGATTTAGGTCAAACGTTAGTTCAGCTTGATAAGCTAGCGGTAAAAAATGGAATAAAAAGGATGAAAATTTATATGAATGATATTATTTTCACACAGTGCACTATAAAAGAGTTTATGGAAAAAGGAAACAATACGTTAAAAAACGTACAAATATGTATTTGCGATATACCTAAGATGGTGGAAGAAGAAAAAGAAAAGCAACAGATTTTAGAAACTTATCATAATGATCCTTTATTTGGAGGTCATGTAGGAAATAACAGGCTACTGAAAAAATTAAGAGCGAATTTTAGATGGAAAAACATGGAGAAAGATGTGAGAAAATATATTAAGCAATGTCACAAGTGCCAAGTCAATAAAGCGAAAAATAATCACAAAGAAGAATTTGTATTAACGGATACAGCAGCAAAACCATGGGATATAACATATATAGATACGGTCGGTCCTTTTCCACAAAGTGAAAATGGTAACCGTTATTGCATCACAATGTTATGTGAATTAACGAAATATGCAGTAATAATTCCAGTTAAAAACAAAGAAGCGAACACGATAGCTCGTGGAATTTTTGAAAATTTCATACCAAATTACGGTCTGATGAAACAGATTAGGACAGATTTGGGCACAGAATATAAAAATGAAATATTCAATGCTTTAACCAAAATGTTAAATATTAGTCATAACTATTCGACAGCATATCATCATCAATCTATAGGAGGTTGTGAGAAATTACATAGAACGCTTAATGAGTATGTGAGACATTTTATAAATGAAAGTAAGGATGACTGGGATGAATGGTGCAAATTATTTGCTTATTGTTATAATACGACTCCAAGCTCTTATCATGGTTATACGCCATTTGAATTATTGTTCGGGAGACGTGCTAACTTACCCGAGAATCTCACGAACGACATTGAGCCATGCTATAATATTGATGAATATCAGAATGAGTTAAAATATAAACTGCAGGTAGCTCATCAGAGAGCAGAGAAATATTTAACCAAATATAAACTTAGTAGACAAAGTCAAAATAGTAAGGTAGCTAATCCAGTTGATTTTAAAATAGGGGATTCAGTTTTAGTAAAGAGGGAAAATAGAACCAAATTTGAATCTCAATATATAGGTCCATTTACAGTCACAGAGGTGAGTGAAGTTAACTGTAAAGTCAAATTAGAATCAGGTGTGATAAAAGAAATACACAAAAACAGAATCCATCCTTATTGTAAAATGAATTAAAAAATGTAAATGGTATCGGAGTGCGAGTGTGTTTACAAACAATAAAGAATAGTGTTATAACAAACAATTAGTGATAGTAAATAAATTCGGATAATAAAACATTAGGTGAACATAAACAAACACAGTTATCGTAAACAATTTTTAAAGACAATGGACGTACATTAGATTATAAATATAGGTTACCATAGGTTAATGACATTATTTAATAATCATCTATTTTTAGGGTAATTGTAAATTTCTTTTATTAGGGGAAGGAAGCTCAACGGAATTTAGTCTTTTTGTAAAAGGGGAAGGTGTGATGCCTTTTGGCCGAAATATTATTTATTAATTATTTAAATTATATTATTATGATTAAAGACATAAATTCCCTTGAAGCTAACGTCGAGATAGCATGAATCGTTTACATATATAAAAACAGAAAGGTCGCACGTAGGATGTCAAGTTCAGAGTCCGAAGTCAAAAGTAAACAGAAGTGTATATGTTTACGTAACGGTGAACTTGACTCGTAGTATAAATATATCAAACGAAAGTACTTTAATATTCATTCTTATTTAGTCATTCATTATTATTAATTAAGTCAATTCATTCTTATTCAGTCTGATTGATTTAAAGTATTCTAAATGTAGTTTATTTATCGTAACCCTTTTTAATTAAGATCCTAATTAGTACTAGTTATAAGTGAGTTAATGTAACATAGTAAAGGGAGGTAATAAAGAGAACTTGTCCCGGTGATTCCAGTAGTTGTTTTATTCCTGTGAGATGACACACCAAGTGACCGGCAACACCACCTAGTCAGAGGCCCTTCCACATTCCTAATGCACCAAGTATCCATAGTAGGATACACACATTACAAATTCTCCATTATTAAACCTTTTTACCTATAGAAAGATTCCTGTAGGATGGTTGTGAATGAGTTTCCAGGTAAACTTGTTAAATACTTTAGTTAATCCCATATTTAGACAAATTCATTTCATTTCCTGTAAATAGATTATAATTTTATTGTTAAATATCCGTATAATTTAGTATTAAGGCACTGTATAAATAGAAAGTTTCTCATTATACCTCCATTCGTTTGAAAAAGCTACTGTGTTAGCGAAACGCGTCACTTTATGTTTAAATACAATGTAGATTTAACAAAATAAAATTGTTTAATCTCATAACTTACTATGGATCTACATCAAGTAAAAGCCTCCTCTATTCAACCATAAAATCAATTTGATACTTCTTTGTAATTACTCAAACATACATTGAAGAACATGAGCGAATCAAAGCTTAAATACACCAAAAGCAAATTAAAAATTCTCAAGTCTAGTGGATGCAGTAAAAAAACATTGACAAATTCCACGGTCTCGGGATATTACCATCGAAGATTACATTCTGTTATTTTTTTGTTTTAGATATTTCGGAGCGGTAATACATATAATAAAAGGCTCGTTAGGAATAGGAATTTTTTCAGTACCTAGAGCCTTTAAAACAGCTGGACTACTAGTAGGAACTATAGGAACTCTATTTGTAGGGATATTATGTACATACAATGTGCATTTATTGGTAAGTGAAAGATTATTTAAATAATTAAAATTACAGAGTACTATCCCAAAAAATGATTTAATTACAATTACATTAAATAATAAATTATCAATTACAAGTACCACAGATATTGCTGCTTTTACAATTTCAAATTATTTTAAGAAAAAATGAACTTAAATACAATTAAGAATTAGGTACATGAAAAAGAGTAATGGTAATTATATTAATTACATTTTAACTAGAATCGCCCAGCACTAACTTGTTATGCAGCTCGATGTGAAGGGTGGGTTTAAAATTCATCAATTTCAATTATACTTACAATCTCTATGTAAATCAGGCTTAAGGTAGACTGGAAGGCTTAAAAATACTGTTGGTAGTACGTGTTACCCTCAAAAATAACTGTGGATACCATGTAAATATTATATTTCAATGGAAATTGAAACCTTTCATAAGTTTGAATATTTCCGTTGTGTAATAATTGAATTACATGTTCTCATTTTTTTATGACACAAGAAACAGCGTTTCAGACAGAAATTCTTTTTTTTATCAGCATCGAAATGAAATTTATTGCTCAAATGTTATTTTGTCATTAAATGTTTATATTGGAGTCAATACCTACTCTTTAAGAGAAGGTCAAAAACAACTAAATGGTGCCAAGAAATGATTCAGCACATATACAATAAAAATGAGGTTGGTGGTGACGAAAGTTGGATTTACTTGAACCTGGAACTGAAACTACAATTTTTGTAGAAGTATTTCAAGACAACGTAAAATAAACAACAGCTTAATTTGTTTGAAATCTGCCAAAAAGATAATGTTTTTTTTTGCATCACCTACATTTGCCGTAGTCTAAATTTTTCCATTATTAGTTAAATCAGTTGTGAATTATGTAGCATCATCTTTTGGCAAACGAGTATTTCCTGTGATGGAATGTCCGTAGGTTGTTTCAAATTTCGAATAAAAAAACATTATTTTCAAATTTAAATCTACATCAAGATTTCAACTAAAATATTACTGTAAAAGAATTGATCTTTAAATCACAAAAGAAATCCCCAAAATAATATTAGTGTTGTCCAAGAGATAACCACTTTCGAAACTCTTTGGTGTCCGATTTTTTTTGACGGATAGTGTATAACGAGCTTTACTCATATCTTTTCTCAACTCACTATGTAACCTTTCCGAAAATCGCGTTGTTGACAATTATTATATAAACAGTGGACTATTTTTAAATATTTATGAAGATAATATAGAATTGACATTAAAAGGTAGGCCATTATTGAAAAAACTGGTGTACATAAGTGGAAGAAAAAGTTATTCATTATTCTAATGCTTTTCACATTAAACTTGATGAAAATGGCTTCCACTTAAAATAATGAAGCCTACTTGTGTCATGGGCTACCGGTCTATGAATTTTGTACATAACTTTCGATGAAATACACTTGCAACGCAGAGAAATTCCATGTAAATGTAAAATATATTTTAGGAAAATTTGTATAAAATACAATGTCGTGTAAATTGGGTCTTAGTCTACTTAATAATTTATCAAGTAGAGCTTAAACTGTGTTTTCTTTTAACACCCAGGTACCGATATTATAGGTTCGAGCATCCCACACAATTTGCACAAGGACAAAAACACCTAGTTTAGGATTTTCAGAAACAGTTGAAGCAGTTTTCCACAACGGACCCAGATGGATCCAGCGATGGGCGTCATTCGCAAAGTAAGTATCTCATCACTAAATCTAAGGAAGACATCTCCTTTTGTACTTGTAATGATCGATTTTTGGTTTTCAGATTTTTTGTGGAGATCGCTCTCAGTTTAACGTATTACCTGTCAGCAGCTGTCTACGTGGTACTTATCTCAGAATCGTTAACAAAAGTTAGTACCTACGACTGATTTTAATTAAAATACCTATTTTTTTAAGTACATATTTTTCCAGTTACAATTTAGTAAATAGTAAAAAAAAAACTCATTATAAAATTTTATAATCAATTAACACTATAATTTATGGCCTCTTCCAGCTTGTCTCGTTTTATTACCCACCTGCAGCAGATTGGGGACTTTACTTCAAACTGGCAGCCCTCTGCGTTCTTATTTTTTTATGTCAAATCAGAGAACTGAAACATTTGGTACCACTATCATTACTAGCCAATGTTACTATTGTCATCGCTTTCGGAATCACTCTATACTACATAGCAATAGAGATTCAAGAAGTTGATGTAAAAGACAGAGACCTCTTTACAAATATTACGAGCCTTCCAACCTTTTTCAGTACTGTGCTATTTTCAATTGAAGGAATTGGAACCATAATGCCAGTGGAAAATTCGATGGTAAGTTGTTCTATTTTATTAAAAAACAATAACAGATTCATTTTCAATTAATTTAATTTGTTTATAGTCCAGTAACTGAGCACCTGAAAATATCGAAAGCTCCTGAAAAGTCGCTGAAGACTTCACTTTGGGCTCAATTTGTAGGTCACGGCAGGTATTTTAAGCGAGAAAAAATAGCCCCCTAAACCCTGGAAAACGGGTTTCTCGCTAATATCTGGCTAAATATGCGAATTAGAGAATTTTTCTTCCAGTAAAAAATGAAGATCATCTTATTATCTACTAAAGTGGTTTCCATCATTTTTTTCGAAAATTCGATAGTTATCGAGATAATGAGACCTAAAAGTTTCCTCATTTCAGCTGCTGATGCTCTGCCTGTAATAATTCTGCTGTCTATGCAGAGGGCGGAGGCGGACGAATTGTTCCACAGCTCGGCAAAAAATTGACATTTCCCGATTATTCAAAGTTCATCGCAATGGGAAGACCCGTAGCTATCATTCCATATGACTTGCAGCTCGTTCGTACTTGACAATAATATTTTAAAAAGCGGTCAAAGTTTTTTCCACAAGATTTTGAGACTATTTCATCAATTTGTTCATATATTTTTTTAAATAGTCTTTCATCCAATTTTTTTTATAATGGAACCTTAGGAGGTCTTGAATGATCTCAGAAATTTTTTTTAATATCTTTCTTGCGTTTCGATAAAAAATTGATTTGTTTATTTATTTATTTAAAAAAAGTCCGGCTTTCACCGGTGTGATCAATTTCCCTGATTTCTGGAAAATGCATTATTGATTTTTATGAAAAATCAAAAAGTACATTTGAAAACTAGACTCTCTAAGCTTTAAAATGATGTGCATTCAAAAGCGATAATTGATAATTTTTAAATCGCTCCTGTTCTACAGATTGTACAGAACTCCGAAAACGGCTGAAAAATGTAAATAAACAAATCAATTTTATAACAAAACTCAAGAAAGACATTAAAAAAAATTTCTGAGATCATTCAAGACCTCCTAAGGTTCCATTATAAAAAAAATAAGGATAAAAGACTATTTTTTTTAAATATGAACAAATTAATGAAATAGTCTCAAAATCTTGTGGAAAAAAGGGACCATGTCTGTAGATAATAAGAAACCAGTTTTCCAGAGTTTAGGGGGCCATTTCCCCCCCTCCCCCCCTTCCGCAAACTCAATCGCGTTAAGTTTTTTCTCGTTTAAAAACACCTGTCGTGACCTACTAATCACATCGTAGATCTGTTAGTTCTTTAACTTTTTTACATGCATTAATAATTAATGGTGCAATTAATTGTCCTGATTTATTAGCACTCATCAACTCCACTGTTAATGGTAGAAGAACTAGAAATTGTGAAATATTTAATATTCCATTTCATCCTACGGACAAAATGAATCCATCACGAGAGTTCTCAGAATTGCCAATGACATTAATTTTAGTATAGAACTTTTTAATACCTCAATTCCTGCTTTTAAAAAAAGACAAAAATCTTAAATTTTTAACTTCCAATTTTAATTTTCATCATGGATAATTTAAATTGTAATATTTTGTTTCATATTTTAAATTGTATTTCATTGATTTCCTGTTATACTGGGTGTCTCATTATATTCTGACTGTTTTCAAGAGCTTATATCTTCGAAACGGTTCCAGATAATAAGATGCGGTTTCCACAGTTAGGTTTAAAATTACCGTGAGTTTTGTTGTGACACATTTATATAAATGGCATACTTCCGGTTTACCCGCTAGAAATGTGGCGTATTTTCAGAATACAGTAGATGTAATTTTCTAAATGGGACACCCTGTATATTAAGCAATTTCTTGAAAGACGCATATTTTTACTTTTTATCGGTACCTTAAAGTTTAAAATCAGTGCACAAAAAGCGAAGTTAGATAACTTTAACTGGGATACTGTAATGATTCAGATATCTTATTAATAAATAATAATCAAGGAGGCGTTAATATGTCACATCACAAAAATATTGCGATCATTGACAGAACGTCACATTGTGTTAGAACCAGTTAGAACAAGATGGTATTTTGAAGCAAAATGTTTGCTTTCAACAAGACGGGGCTCCACCCCTTTATTCCAACATAGCAAGAGAATCTGTTAACCAACAATTTGGAAATAATTGGATTGGTAGGACTGGTCCAATAGAATGGCCTCCAAATACCCCAGACCTGACTGTCCCAGATTTTTTTGTATGGGGATTTGTGAAAGATAGAGTCTACAACCCGATGCCTGCTACTATTGAGGAATTAAAAAATAACATACGGCAGGTAATGGAAAATATTCCTCTTGAAATGCTGACAGCAGCATTTGACAACTTGGTTCGATTCCACAAATGTATAGACCAAGAAGGAAGACACATCGAACATTTGTTTTAGAGTGCCCTGAAACATGTTTCTATTTGTTTTTTACAGTTCACTTAGCTAATAAAGTTCCAAGTTTATATCGGGGGTAATACCACAAGAGCTCAGATTTAGCCGGATATTTTTTGTGGTTGTTTTCGAATACTCGAATACTCGATCTGTTCAGGCAAAATCACTCGAGCTACGCTCTCGTGATTTTGCCAGAACAGCTCTCGTTAAATTGCCAATGAAAGTAAGCATGAGAAAACCACCGGAAAAAATATCCTGCTAAATCTGAGCTCGCGTGGTATTTGGTAAGACAATCCCATGAATAAAAAACTCAATTCAATTAAACTAAATTAAATTAAATTGATTCCATATGGAGGAATGAGTTTTCTTGGTATTTTCTGGAGTTGATTTTTCAATCTCCCTTACTATTTCTGCCTTGCAAATATTTCCAAATCTCGACATACTTTTTGGAATTGTTATATGCTGTTTAATTCATTCTGTTTTTGACATTTATAATTGTCAAATTGACGTGCATTGCTTGGTAAACAGACAGTACCTCAATGCTAGGGTTGCTACGGTAACGTAATTTATCCGATATTTTTATCCACTTGCAAACTCTCTTCCTTCCTATTTAGCCGACAGCAAACTACGATTTTTGTATTCACAAATGGGAATTATTATACATGAATGGGATTGTCTAAATCATTACAGTATCCTAGTTAAAGTTATCTAACTTCGCTTTCTGTGCACCGATTTTAAACTTTAAAGTACCGTTATAAAGTAAAAATATGCGTCTTTCAATAAATTGCAAATATACAGGGAGTCCCATTCAGAAAATTACATCTAGGTACTTTATTCTGAAAATACGCCACTTTTCTAGCGGGTAAACCGGAAGTACGTCATTTATATAAATGTGTCACAACAAAACTCACGGTAATTTTAAACCTAACTGTGGAAACCGCATCTTATTATCTAGAACCGTTTCGAAGATATAAGCTCTTGAAAACAGTCAGAATAAAATGAGACACCCTGTATTTTGTGCATTTTTTAGTATTGTATTTTTATTATTGCATTTTGTATTCGCCCACTTTTAATCTAATTTTTTATCTAATTTTGTATTAAAATGGTATGACCGTTGAATAAATAAATAAATAAATAAATAATTGAGCCAAAAGTGGAGTCTTCAGGGACTTTTCAGGAGCTTTGTCCCTTCATTTACTGGACTATTATTCTCGTTTTTATTTTAGACTCAACCGAAATTCGTCGGAACTGTCGGAGTATTGAATGTAGCCATGTTTTGTGTTGTAACTATTTATACAGCTATGGGTTTTTTCGGATATTTCGCTTTTGGGAAAGAAACTGCTGCCGCCATCACAAGCAATCTACCCAATGATAAATTGTAAGTAACTTTAGAAAGAGTATAATGATTGGTACTCTGTCAAATAATAGCGCATTAAACAAGATGACAGAAAAAGTAAATAGAGAGTTATTGGAACTTTTATAAGGTCAAGCAGTAATAGTGCTGTCCTTATACTGACATATACGCATGCGCATATGATGTTTTGAATAAGGGAAACATTATTAAGGTTGGTGCTTGTCCTTATTTGTGCGCGATTACTGCAGTGCACTATCCCGACTTTATTCATGTTTCATATTTATATGTCACAATATGTAGGTGATCTGTGACACCTACCTTAATATAATGTCATTATAGAGTTTCATGTTTCAATAACTCCAAATTTTAAATCTGTTTTAAGGTCGAGCACTATTTATTTAAGGTCACACAATTACTGCATGGCAGTAAATTCGTGTTTCCAATAACTCTCTAATATTTGTTTTTATTTTAGAGCAGCTCAACTAGTACAAGCCTGCATATCTCTCACAATGATCCTAAGTTTTACTTTAATCTACTACGTACCGACTGAGATCGTCTGGAATAAAATAGAGCCACATGTATCACCAAAGAAACAGAACGTTACTCAGGTCATCATGAGGATATTGACCGTTACTCTAATCATCAGTATAGCTATTGTGGCAGGAAACAGTATGAGTGTTCTTATTGATCTCACTGGCGCGATATTCTTCTCAATTTTGGGTATCTTTATTCCTGCCGTTGTCGACATTGTTATCAACTGGAATGACTGGGGCACTCTGCAGTGGTGTCTTTGGAAGAATCTGTTACTATGCGTTGCTTTCATAGCTGCCATTACCTCGGGAACGTACAGCGCTATAAGTAACATACATATTTCAAAGTAATAAATTTTATTTATATTACTGGTTTTTATTTTATTCCTGTACTTATTTTACCTTCAACGTTTGCGAGAGTGGCCAGTACCAACTTTCTTATTTTAAATGCCACCCCCTACATATCATTTCTTTATTGGTAACTTCCGAAAATTCTAGGCATAATTCATGTGCGAATGTATCAACGCCCTATTACTATTTGTCAGCCAGTGCTACAGCATCAAATAGCACCCGCTTGAAACCGACACATGTTCAGGATAATGGGAATTCAAATAAAACCAAACGTTTCCAACTGAAACTTTAATTCAGCTCGACCGAAATTATTACAATTGGTCCGTAATACATAAAAAATATGTACAAAATTCTTACTGTTCTCATCAATAATTTAATTATCATATACAGGGTGTCCCAGGAGTTCGTACCAAAAACTTGGAAGGTGATAGAAAGGCTGAAAATAATGATGGTATTTCAAATAAAATTTTTTCTTTACGTCCTTCGTTAACGAACTATAGGGCTCTAAAGTTGGGAATGAAAAATGGTTTTTTATTTACAATAATTATCAAATGGCTGATTGGAAATAAGTAATATTTCAACCGTTAATAAACACCATAATTGCACACTTTTTGGCATGATATACAAGTCTACACTATACTTGACTGTGAACTCAGGTACCGACTAAGTTAAATGGTGGACGCGCCATTTTTTGTATTAAAACTTTTTTCCGTTATAAATGCAATAATTGGCATTTGTGAACATTTTTAGAGATTATCAAGTCCTCTTGTGACATCTCGATAACGTTATCGGTTTAAGAGATACGGGCAATTTTATGTCCACTGCAGACCTATTGGCGCATTCACATTTATTTTGAATGTACGATTACAAGAAGCATCCTGTATTATTAGCAAATTATTAATAAATTGGTGTGATTTTTTTAAACCGTTTTGACTTTTTTGATGTTAATTACTTGGTTACTCGTTTTTTCTAATCTGCTAATGTAATGTAGTTATTCATTTTACAGGGTTTTGTTGATATTTTTACTTTTATTAAAGTAATGTTCGTTTTCAATAAAGTTCTTTATAGTTAAACAAAGTAAAAGTTTATATTTATAAATGTAGACTGCACCAATTTATTAATAATTTGCTAATAATACAGGATGCTTCCTGTAATCGTACATTCAAAATAAATGTGAATGCGCCAATAGGTGTGCAGTGCGACATAAAATTGCCCGTATCTCTTAAACCGATAACGTTATCGAGATGTCACAGGAGGACTTGATATCTCTAAAAATGTTCACAAAAACCAATTATTGCATTTATAACTGAAAAAAGTTTTACTTACAAAAAAAATGTCGCATCCACCATTTAACTTAGTCGGTACCTGAGTTCACAAGTATGGTGTAGACTTGTATATCATGCCAAAAAGTGTGCAATTATGGTGTTTATTAACGGTTGAAATATTACTAATTTCCAATCAGCCATTTGATAATTGTAAATAAAAAACCATTTTTCATTCCCGACTCTAGAGCCCTATAGTTCGTTAACGAAGGGTGTGAAGAAAAAATTCTATTTGAAATACCATCATTATTTTCAGCCTTTCTATCACCTCCCAAGTTTTTGGTATGAACTCCTGTATTATGTATGTTTACCCTATAAAAATCTGTTTTACAACAGGAACTATTATTACATCGTAGAGTGGTACATAGTTCTTCGTGTTTAAATCAATACCAATTTCATAGAAACCCGCCAGAAAGAATAACCTAAACCTGCACTGCAATTCAGATTCCAATTCATTGTTTAATACACACTTCCACTCACACTCTAATAGACCCCAGTCAAACTTGATCCCGGACTCTTATTTTGATTAAAACTCAGACTCCATCTTAGACTGCAGTCCAAATTGAAACTCTAGACTCTATTAAGATTCCAGTCTAACTTCAACCCTGACTCGTACTTTGATTAGAGCTTCGACTCGGCTTTACTGTCATATAGAAGATTTTTCCACTGCACTGATGACACTCTAATCCTGCCTTCCACTTAAGACATTATTCCAGACCCCAGTCAAATTTTAAACCAGAGTCCAACTGACTCCAACTCAAATTTTAAACCAGACAGTGTCACTATTTTTGTACTAAAACGTACGGAAATTGGGAATTGGCATTTTCATTCCTCCGATACGACTAACAATTGGACACCACTTGACAGATCTGTGGAAATCCACGTTAATCATGTTGAAAACGGGATTTTCATTGATATGTTGAGGAATGAGTATCAATGTCAGAACAAGAGAATGTTATTGCTGAGGCATGGATTATTAGTAGTTATTTGATGTTGGTAAACATTTTATAACATACTGAAGGGAGTCAAGTTGTTGGGCTGAGAGAATAAAGGCATCTACAGGTTGCTAAATTTTATGCCGGCAGCGAGTGCGCTAGTGCCGCCGTACTAGCCTAGTTTGGTGTTTTTACACTTTCCACCGAGCATTATATAAAGTATTTTATACAATCCCAGATATATCAACGTTTTTATTCAATCGAGATCTTAAGACATATTTAAATTACCTATTCGCTAAAAACAACAACTATAAAACACTTCAAGTTTTTTTTATATAAATAATTACCATTCATTTGATTCAAAAACAAAACATACATATACAAGGTGATCTACATCTAGTGACGCTATAGTTGAAAAAAAACTTATATAAATTCAGCTACCCTCTTACACAATCATAATTAATTTAAAAAATAAACAAATTTTTTAAGGGTTTGCGACAATGTACACGAAAAGGTGCTAACTAACAAAACGATGTATTACTCTTTCCTAACTTTTCTCTTCCTAGTGCCTTCTCCCGCTGGTTTAGTCTTTGGTTCATCCTGCAAACAAAACCAACAGTTAATATTTTTTTATCGCCAATGAATCGGAGGATTCTCAAGCTGGAAACACTCCAGCGGCAACATGTCACACAAGATTACACATCCGGTGAAACTGCAACTAGAGTGCATTCATTTATCAGCGCCGTCTGTCCAATTATAGCTTTAAACACTTGTCAGTTGTCATATAAATGGTTTTGTTGCAACAAAATGATGCAGCCGTGCGTTCCAGATTTGATTATCTATAGCAAGGATTTCAACTTAATGTGAATGAATTTACCTCTCCTAGCTCTGGAGCTTCGTTATCTTCTTCTGAATCGGGTTCAGAATTTTTCTCTTGCTCTTCATCATTATTATCGCCATCATCTTCAACTTCTTCTACTTCGTTGGCTTCTTTGTCTTCTTCTGCATCTTCAGTCACTTCATCAGTCTTCTTTCTTTCTGCTGCTTTTAGCAGTTCCTCTTTTTCCTAAACAAAGTAACAATCTTAATACAGATTTTATTTCATTTTTAAAAAATATATGATTCTAGCTAGAGCATTGTACTTAAAACTACCTGTAAAAAATATGGGTGTTAGCTCTCCTACCTGTGTTTGACTAGCTGAGGAACTGGGCTTGCAGCATAGGTACAAGATAAATATAACGGGTATGGCAAGTACAAGTATGTAAACTGCCCACAGAATCGGGTACTCATTGGTTAGACCAGCTAATCGTTGGACAAAGCTTTCCTATTAAAACAAATACAACTTCTAAATACTAGCATTTAACTACAGGTTTAAGAATATGAAGTAAACTGTAACCCTTAAATTCTTAGTTATTGGGTGAACGTGTATCTCATATTTTTTTATACAAAGCATGAAGCAAAAAATTTCACTAATTTTTCTCTAAAGTTACCTCTCGAACGCATTTATATAAGTAATAACCATAGAAAGTAATCGGTATAAGGCAATATATTGCATAAAATGCCCAAGTCTTTGGTCTATAGTTCATGCCACGTAACATTTTGCCCCACCATGTTTTCTTTCAGCAAAAGAAAATGAAGAAAAATATTACAATTATTCACACGAAGTGGTTTATCAAAATTAAAGCGAATAAAAAAGATCACTCCATGAGTAGAGATGAATGAAAATATAGAAATAAAATTCAGCTGAAAACTATAATTTCTAAATTTTGGTTTTTAAAGGGATATTATTGAAACTATACCATTATTGCTTCTTAAACTTATAAACACAAATTTTAAAATTATGTGTAATGTAATTGTAAAACTAATTCAACTGAACTACTTACCGAATCTTTGGCAATCTTTTGACGTTTCTTGTCAAATGTATCTGCAGCCCATTTTTCTGCTACAGCTATATCTTCAGTAATAAGAATATTATCAAAAAGTATGTCCTGGGACATGGACCATAATTCAAAACCAATAGCAGACTACAAAAAAATTACATTACGAATTTCTTGAGTACAAAAAATGTATTAAAAATAAAAAATATATACCCACCACTGTTGTCATTTTGAAAGGGTTTTGGTCATAGAAGTAATCAGGGTTTGCGATCTTCTTAGGCCTCCATTTTCCCTTGTAATTTGGATTGTCAATCAAAGGCGCCCTCCATTTACCCTTGTATGCAGGGTTGTTGATTAGAGGAGGTTCCCAATGTCCACAACCGGCGGCAGTCTTACAAGCTGGATTTTCGATCAAAGGTGGTTCCCATTCACCATCCATGTCAGTATCCCAGTCAGCAGGTTTTACAGCATCTGAATCTGGAATATGTGATGGTTCATTTTCCAACCAACCATCTGGCATAACTGCACTTTCATCAAAGATTTGAGGTGGAGCATCTTCATCCCAATCTTCTGGTTTTTTGGCTTCAGGGTCCAGGATTTTTTCTCTAAAAATATTATGTGTAGTTAAGTAAATGCCATAAGAAACTAGTAGACATTTTCAATTCTATCATTATATTATAACCTTACCTTTCATCCCAATCTTCTGGTTTCTCATCACTGGGGTCATCAATTTCTGCAGGTGGATTGACAGGAGGAACAAAATCTTCAAGTAAACTACCGGAATTCACGACTTTTCTATCTACAGATATCTCAAAAGTGTTGTCAGGATTGATGATTAATGTGTATAAATGTGGCAATTTATCTGAGAAATACTCCTCAAGCCGCTCTTTTGGTTTTTGACAATGTTTCTCTTCCACAGTACCGTTTATTGGATTTCTAAAAAAAAATAATATGGTGATTTTTCTTCTAAAGCTCTTGAAATAGAAATTACAAAAAGCAAAAGCTCAATGTTATACCAACCTGTGTTTGAAGATAAAGTGCAGCTTATGATCATTGCCACACTTATCAGGGCCAAACATAATGGTGTATGGAGTTTTATCATGGAAGTTATTCAAGTTCTTTGATTCTGGTCCCTCGCTTAATAATTTCAAATAAGATCCACCACATTCTTGTCCATCTTGTAAGAGCACTTCATATTGCAATATCAAAGGTTTATCAGTGAACACAAAAGGTTTTGACAAAGATGCAGCAATTGCAGCATGTTTAGCTTTGGTTTTTAAAACCAAACCACTGCAAAAAAAAGCAATATAAAAAAATAATTTTTTTAGTTTCTGAATAAACAAAATACTAACTTATCATTTGGTAAACTATCCTTTATTGCACTTTCCACTTCCCATCGCCCATCATATTTTGCTATCTCTTCCTCCAATCCATCTTTTTTCGCTTGTGATTTTATCCACCGTTTATTGAATTGAACAAGATCATCAAAGTGTTCTGCGAAATATACTTTTTTAGAATCTAAGAGAACAGGACTTTCATACAGTATATCTGGTATTGATTCATCTACAGTTTCTACAGTCACATCTTCATCCTACAAATGGTATAATCAAAATAACACTTGGCAACTGTAAAAAATAAACCAATTGAAAGATAGTGGTCAAGTATAATCAACTGGTATGTTTGAGGCTAAGACATGCAATTCACACTTTATAAATATCTTTTGTAATGATCTCATAATTTTGAATTGATACCTCTATAATACTTGTCTTATTTGTTTATCATTTTAGCAAAAATCCTTGAGTGAATTATCTTTATTTAATAAGAGTAAATATTGCATAATTAATTGTTACACTTTTTATCACTTATGATTTTTTTTTTAAATAAAATAAGTAATGTAGAATATCAAATTAATATTTGCATAGTATTAGTTAACATTTTATCAGTTTGTTCTTATTTCAGTAAATGTGGTACTTTATACATAGAATGTATTTACAGTTTTACCTAAAAATTTATGAGTAGATCAATATTGGATACTCAAGGTAATTTTTTGCAACTCTGGTCATATAATTATTACACCGGTATTAAACACAAACTACAAAAATATAGAGTATGAAAGGAAATCTGCAATATAATCTATTCATCTCTAATAACAGAGACAAAAATAATTATTGCTTGATGAAAAGGAAACAAGAATGAGAGCATATACATTTTCCACTGAAATGATATTGAATTACTGTAAGGGTAAAAAATGAAATTACTCAATTGTATTATTGAAAAGAAAAGGTTAAAATTAAAAAATGTTACATTGAAAAGCTGATAGGGTATGACCACCATGTATCAATATTGAATGTTCGTAATAATTTACCTACCTCAATATTTTCACTTAATACACCACTAATAATTAGAAGTAGCAAGAACTTATATCTCATCCTGTAACCCATGTTGATAAGGCATACAATTCTAAAAAAGAAATTATTGAAATTAAACCACTTAAACAGTTGTTTAACCTATGGGTTTATGACATGAATTAGGGAAATGGTAAATGGTGCTTCCTTAATTATTAATTGAATTATAAAATGTAATCCCCTTTCTGAGGTTTTATAGGTTATCAATGGTAGAACTGAAACCTTAAATGAGAAATTCAATGATTATTATTTGATAATTATATAAAAATTTACAATTAATAGGTAGCTTGTAGTAGAAGTAAAAACAATTAATTAAAGCATTTTTAATGTTGTTCAAAAGAGTTAGGACCACGTAGTCTATAGTTTGATATGTAGTTCTGATAATTTCGAATATTTTGTTACCGAAATGGCCAGTGACAATATAATCCAAAAATTAACACATACCTATTTCTATCAATTAACTAAATCCAAAATTTGGATTTTCCAAAAATTAATAATGATTGAAAATCTACAATGAACCGGAATAAAACGAGGTTTGATGACAGTTCTTTTTCAATAGAAAGGGAAGGGCGGGTTAACCAATCAGAAATGTACGAGTAGGCAATTTACTTGTTCCACGGATTGACATAGGCGTACTGCATACTGGACAACGGGTACACAATCCCAAGAATTCTACTATTTTTTGCAATTTGTTTTTACTCATTTTTTCTCGCGAGATTAGTTTATAGCATGGAGCTACTATTAAGAGGAGATGACACAGTCGACTATCTTATAATAGGAAAGTGACATTGTGATGTGAGCAATATGGCGTCGTCGGCAGAGCCGGACTATTTAAATTTTCAATCAATAAACATATATTCACTAGAGAAATTGATAATATAGAAACACTGTAGGTATTTTGTTGGCTGCCAAGAACCTCTTTCTACAAATATCAACAACATATCTCTTATTGATGGAGTTCTAAGAAATCTACAAACATTAAATATAATATGAAGTTGAATAAAACTTATTGGAGCACAAAGAAATATATTCCAGTACAGTCCTTTCGATTGTTTACTAACCTATAATATGTTGTTCCTGATGATTTTTTCGTATTTACACTGTCTCTACTTGTACAACTTCGTGAAGCACAAGAAACCATTATTGTTCAATTATTAAAATAGAAAAAAACGACACTAACAAAAAGAAAATCCAAAAATACCCAATTCACATCCACAAAACAGTACTAATGTCAAGTTGACAGAGAAGTGGAAGTAAAATGGCGAAACCGATACCACTTTTATGATAGGCGTAGCGACTCCTCTCAATACTAGCTCCATGGTTTATAGCAACAATCATATCATTTAATTTTACATGTTGTACCCACCATGGGTATATTATTAGGAGCAGTTTCTCCTATTATATTGTTATGTAGTAATGTTCCACAACATACGAAGGCAACTGTTTCTTTCTTTTTTACCTTCTCCTCTGTTACAATAATTATTTTTATCGCCAACCGTCAGTGAAGCCGTCAATTGTCAGATTGATTTCCGGAAGTAAACAAACAGTTTACCTTCCTTTACTTTATCAGGTAAAGTGACATATGCGGCAGGTAAAGTATTTTGACTTTGATATTACTCGAAAATCATCATCTGTCTGTGTCTCGCTTCTGATCTGGCTTCTCTTTCTTGCGATTTATTTACTTTATTTATTATTGTTGGAACTCCTTTGACTTCAGGAATTAACTTTTGGAACTTTAGTTCTTTATGCCAGGTTATGTTTGAGCGACCAGGGGTCGCGACGCAAAAGATCTGACCGTTACGCGTTACGTTACGAAACGTTATGTTACATTTCTTCGTTATGTGCCTTGCTTTTGCGTGCTTGTGCCTCCTTAGTCTCTCTCTCTCGTTTACGAAGCAGCGATTCATAATAATAAATATGCTCCTACCCGGATTTGAACCCGGGCCGCCCGCGTACAATGCAAGCATTCTAACCACTGAACCACCGATGCTATTGAAATTCTATGCAAAGCTGATATTCGCAGTGCTGGTGATCTACTTGAATTTGTTCGGATAAATTTTTACTATTATTTCCATAATTTGTTTTGCGCGATTAAGGGGTCTAGCACATTTACTTTTCGAAATACAGGGTGTTGAAATTTTGAAAGCTTGAATGTTTTAATTCGATAACTTTAAAATGGATGGATAAATTGATTTGTCATTTGGCAGGTTGTTTTTAAATGTAAAAGGGCATATTTTGAAAGAAATTGTAGTTTGTGCAACTAGTGTGGATATGATGGCCATGTCGCACGAGGACGAAGTTTGAGCACGACGCCGTAGGCGGAGTGCTCAATCGTTCAAGTGCGATACAGAAAATCCACACGAGTCGAGCAGTATATTTTTTCTACGATCCACTTAAGAAAAAATCTAGAAAATAAAAATTTCTATAAACTGTAATATACCTAACTTCAAATTAAAAATTTTACAATTCAATTTTATGTTTCCACTAATTTTGTGGTAAACGTACAGTTCTTGAAATTTGTATAGGGCTACGGTTTCAATTTTTAAATATAAGATGCTGTTTAAATATACGATGCTGTTCTAAGTAGATGTTGCCAGTCGGACTCCCTCATGAAAGGTTCCGTACCACTATCTATAATAATGAATATTCTGCTAAATATTTCAAACGTCTACCTGTTGTTGTTATTATTATCAAGCAGAATAATTATTGGAACTTCAGTTCTTTACGTCAGGTTATGTTTGAGCGACCAGGGGTCGCGACGCAAAAGATCTGACCGTTACGCGTTACGTTACGCTACGTTATGTTACGTTGCTTCGTTATGTGCCTTGCTTTCGTGCTTGTTTGTGCTCTCTCCTTAGTCTCTCCTCTCGTTTACGAAGCAGCGATTCATATACTCCGGCCGGGATTCGAACCCGGGCCGCCCGCGTGGAATGCGAGCATTCTAACACTGAACCACCGATGCTATATTAAAATTCTATGCAAAGCTGGTATTCGCAGTGCTGGTGATCTAATTGAATTTGTTCGGATAAATTTTTACTATAATTTCCATATTTTTTTTTGCGCGATTAAGGGGTCGATAACTTTATAATGGATGGATAAATTGATTTGAAATTTGGCAGGCTGTTTTTAAATGTAAAAGGGCATATTTTGAAAGAAATAGTAGTTTGTGCAACTAGTGTGGATATGATGGCCATATAGAACGAGGACGAAGTTTGCTCAATAGTTCAAGTGCGATATGGACAATCCACACGAGTCGAGCAGCATATTTTTTCTACGACCCACTAAAGAAAAAATCTAGAAAATAAAAAATTCTATAAACTGTAATATAACTTCAAATTAAAAATTCAACAATTCAATTTTATGTTTCCAATAGTTTTTTGGTAAACGTGAATGTCCAATTTTTATAATGCTACGGTTTCCTTTTTTAAATATACGATGCTGTTATAAGTAGATGTTGCTAGTCGGACTCCCTCATGAAGGGTACCGTACCATTATCTATAATAATGAATATTCTGCTAAATATTTTAAACGCTTACCTTTTGTCGTTATTAATATATCAAGCAGAATAATTATTTAAAAATAAAATTAACAATAAAAAAAAACATCTTCACGGGGAATCGAACCCGGGTGTACCGCGTGAGAGTCTGGTTTGCATACTACTCGGCCACCGAGGCTTTGCTAATTGTTTATCTATAACGTCAAATATATTACATAAAAGGAACTAAAGTCAAAGTTCCTACCGTGTGTCCCGCGACACGTTCTACCTTTTTTATAATGCTTCAAGGTGTACCTTCAATTTAAATATAACAAATAATAAGTAGATTTGTTCTATATATGTGCTGTTTACTTTGTCATAATAAAATGCAATGAAATATACCTCAGTTTTTTATTCTGACTTCCTAGCAGTTGACGATAAAATTTTGTATGCACAACGTCAGTAAAGTGTCTTTATCGGACTCGTCCTTGGTAAACTAATAAAGAGTTTTTCAAAATGTAAATGAATATTCTTTATCCCTCTTAAAATATTTCATGGCCTGTCTCTGTTACGGATCTTGACGTGACGTGCGTATTTCTTGAACATTTTCATTGGCAGATAAGATATTAAACAACACATGAAGTTTTTGCATGAAGCGTGGGCTTGAGTGATGACGCAAATGGCAAATGTCAAATTGAAAACTGTCACCACAACACTGTCACTGTCATACAACGTCAACCTCAACCACAAGTCAGATTTGTAAGGAGAGTTGTAGGATTAGCAATATATTTGTAATTTAACTTTTAAAACTATTGGATTTTGAGAAAAATGGATTATCAGCCTACCAAAGAAGATATTGAAGCAGTATTTAATAGATTACGATCAATCCCTGCTAATAAGGTAAAAATTATATCACATTGTAGTGATACTTATATTCCACATATTTGAAATGACGTGTCCTCGTTAATAAAATAAAATTGTTTTAGGTCTGTTTTGACTGCAATGCTAAAAATCCAACATGGGCCAGTGTCACATATGGTGTATTTATTTGTATAGACTGTTCTGCAGTTCACCGAGGATTGGGGGTGCACTTGACATTTGTTAGATCTACACAGTTGGATACCAATTGGACCTTGCTACAGCTTAGACATATGCAATTAGGCGGCAACAGTAATGCTGTATGTATCCAATTTTAAATAGTATTTGACTGAAATTTGTGCAATTATATCACTTTCTTTCACACAACTTTCTTTATAATTCAAGGCTTTTACCTTGACTTGCCTACTATAATGGTGGCAGTTATAATTTTAATTGTCTTACAATTGGTACATATTTGTTTAACAGACATTTTTTTCCAGCTACAATTTTTCAGTCAACATAATTGTAATACTAATGACTCTCAGAAGAAATACAATTCTCGGGCGGCTCAACTTTATAGAGAAAAACTGAGTCAAACTGCAGGAAATGCATTAAAGACCAATACTCAGGTAAGTGTATTAATAAAAATAACTGATAAGTTTAAAATATGTAGAATACATTTTAAAATTGTTGTGAATTATTTACTTGTATACAAGTGAACTTTAACTGTTTTATTCAAAACTTAAATAGTATTTTAGTATTGCAAAATATTCTTCATAATTTGAATAGTCATTATTTGGAACAAGTACTCACTACAGCCCAAATATTTTAATAGGTATTTATGATTTTTACAGTCAACACCATTGAAATACAGTGCATTCTTCTTAGAGGAAAACAAACAGGTAGGCGTGGGTATTCATTTGCCACGCTTAAGAATGCTTTGTTTTATCCTTTATTTTTATTGAGCCTTTACCCTTTACTAACTTTTCATTCTGTTTATCACGTTTTGATGTAATTGGCACCTATAATAATGGGTAATTCTCCCCTACAGTACACAGTATTAATATAGTTCTTGTTGGCATAGCAAATATGATAGAAATATTAAAACATTCTTCAAAATTAAGCAATGATTTTCATATTTCACAACCTATGACATTTATTAACCTTCATATCCAATGATACCAGGTGGTTTTATGCAAATGAAATGATAAGCTTTCTTTCTAATTCTTGTACACTTTTTTTAATACAACTGTACCTGGTAATGATATAATGTGTTGTTTATATAAAAAGGTATGAGATTATGACACATATTACATTGAAGCCTTATAGTTAATCTATTATTTTAAAAATAATACACATTAGAGCTGTGATAAAGATAACATTTTAACTGTATCACATAACTGGCAACTAATTTAATTTTAATCAGGAAGTATATTTAAAATATATACAGTAATTGATGAATGAAATGTCTAGACATATACAGCTTATGAATTAAAAAAATCAGCAGTTAATTGTGTCAAACTTTTCTAAACATATTGAGGGATTTAGAAATATTTGGAGAATTGTCCATTTTTGGTTAAGCAAACTACTAAAATATCATTTTTCTCATTTCCTCAGCTGCATGTTCATCCACAAACCCAGCAAAAGTCAGAAGAGAAGGAAAAGGAACCAGATTTTTTCTCGGAACATGAAAGTTTTAAACATCAAGATACTTCACTTCAAGCACAATCAAATGTTGTATGTGGTTTGGTTTGTTTTTTAACACTATACTAATTTATGTCTATTACTTGGGAATAGTTTATATTCAAAAGTGATCATTTTCAGTATTTTGAGCTATTTATAAATATTTTGAATTCATTTGTATAAAAAAGCCCACAGGGTATTCTAAAATCATTCTGATAAAGTGGTATAAAACCTGTAAGAGATTGAAACAAACTGCATTGTTTCTTTTTTGGTTGCATGTTAACAAATAAATTATTTGAACCAAATACTTTACAAAATTAAAAGTTGACTTCACTTTTTTTCATAGAATCAATCATTAGTTGAACCCATTAAACCAGCAGCACAGCTAAATCCAGGAGAAGGACCAAGGGTTGACTTTTTAACAAGTAATACACCTATTGAACCTAGAAAATCTGCTATAACTGCCAGAAAACCGGCCGCCAAAAAATCCACTGTAAGTATCAAAGTAAATCTTGTATTTGAAACATTTTCTGTTTCTTGTGGTATATTCATTATTTCAGGAAAGTTTAATCACATTTTTCTTTTAAATTCAGTTTTCCTAACCTACCAGTCAAAATCTAATAATTTATTTCGTTGTAATTTCAGTTAGGAGCAAAAAAAACTGGCTTAGGCGCAACAAAAGTGAAAACAAATTTTGCAGAATTAGAAAGGGAAGCGGAATTAGCAGAAGAACAACGCGCCAAAGCTGCCGAAGAAGCTCTCAAAGTGGCAGCACTTACAGCAAAAGAACAAGAAGAAAAGGAAGCGACTATGAGATTGGTCTACAAGGATATTGGCGTCCAGCAGCAAAAGAAAGAAGATCAGTTGAGACGCGAGGATCCTAAGAAAGCTGAACAACTGGAGAGACTTGGAATGGGTATTGGAGCTAGAACGTAAGTTGAATTCGTCACAATTAGATT
>CAJUYH010004677.1:2625-26177 GCA_910591685.1 Galerucella tenella | reverse complement strand
AAATATCATTTCCTTACAGTAAGGAAATGACATTTCCTTACAGTAATGAAGTCCTGACTTTTTCCGATTTGCGGAAAAATTATTTCATCTACAAATGTCTTAAAACCGTTGCCATCACCTTCATCGTCATCTTTATGTGACCTGCAACCGATGCCATCCTCATCAACGTCATCTACTTACCAGTTAACACCAAATAACTCCACTGGACCGGCAATTTTACAGAATGCAACAAATTGTGCTTCTAATATTAATATTTATAATAATTATTTATTATAATAATTTATAATAATAATAATAATAGTTTTTGGTTAAAGTTTTGTACATATATGTATGTTGTATATACGGTCGTAAAAAAATAATGTTCCTTACTCCTAACCTATTGATTTGCGAAAAACTACATTTTCAATTTTTTCATTTAAGTGACAATTATTTTATAAAAAAATTATATCGATAGAGTAAAGCAAAATGATTATCGCATACGGGCGGCAGATACCCTAGGAGTGGCCCTGGATTTGTAGCTCTGCATATTCTTTTGCACAGAACATCTATTCTGTTATTAGCATTAATTACAATAATTGTGAAAACTGCACCCTTCAATTTAAGAAATTAAGAGAGGGGGAGATTGTCAAGAAACTTTTACAAAAATTGCTGAATAACACTGAATTGACGGTAGAGTTCAAATTTCAAATGAGATCCTTTTTGGTGTGCGTCATCGTTTGCTAATATTCTTCACATTACGTTGGAAGAAATGGAAAAAAGGCAGTTCTGTGATTAATCCTATTCAAAATATCTTAATAATGAACCGTTTAGTATTACAAAAGTTAACCCTAATCTTTGACTTAAAAATTTTGAATAGTTGATGTTTAGATTACGCGCAAGCGCGACCTATCAATCGGAAGAAATTACAGCATTCAAAATAGGATACAGACGCACCTTTCGTAGCGCCAATGTGTCTTACGTCTTTTTCTAATGTCCCACTGACAAATTCTCGTCAGGTCTGTCCTTAATGGTTTACGGTGAATTATTATTTATGGAAAATGAATATTAATATTATTGTTATATTTATTTAAATAATACAAAAATATGCCTAGATACAGGGAAAAACATCATCATTTTAGGCCCCGTGATACAGAAGAAATGTTATTGCAAATAAAAGATAAAATTAATAATTTTATTCCACTATTGTCAATAAAGCTCGTTGGTGAAGTTTTTGTATTACTTTCTCTTATTTGATGTTTTTCTCCACCCTTAAGAGGGCCCCACCGCTCGATTTAGTCCTGGGCCCCGCAGGTGTTGAATCCGCCACTGATTACGACAGATCAAGTTAGTGCTTCAGATATTCATAGACAATTTTGATATAATCACTTAATCACTAGTGAATACCAAGGAATCGTACAACACTCTCCTAAAGTCCCTAACCTGTTATAGTATCCATTGTTCCTTTAATTTTTAAGATTTTTCACTTCATACAGATACAGCCTCGTATTATTATCTACCGTTTTACTTGTTGTAAGTACCTAAATCATTTTATCAATAAAAGATGTAAGTACGGCACTGTTGTAGACCTCGATCTCCATTGCTTGCAATGAATGCCCTATAATTTTCTAGGAAGTTTGATGGGAGATGGGATGAAAAATATTTAATGCGACCCTGAAAACAGGGGAGGGGCAGTCTGGCGGCGCAAGACAGTGGATTCCCGGTCAATAATCGTCGTGTGTTATGAGCATTTTAAGGCAAGGAGTTCAACTTTATTATATAATATGTCCGGTCTTTTCGTACTCTTATAAAGGGAAGTGAAACGTTCAGTCATTGTGAAAATTGATTTAAAATAAAACTAAAATTCCTATAGCAGTTTAAAAGAAAGTAGTTCATTCATTATATCGGTGCTTTAAACAGTGATGTTTTATCCCACATAACAATAAATTACGCTTACGAAGTGTTCCTATTAATTAAACTATATTTATTTCAAAGGATTTGATATGGATATCCTCAAAACATCTTAAAGTATGAAAGACGGAATACGTTTTTCAACTTGGGTATTTTTATTTACAATTGGTAAGTTCGATGACCTGTATTACTAATAACACATTGGTTTATTTTTGTTTATAATTGGTACCTGTATTTTTATTTACTAAGACACGTTATAGATAATTAAAGTGCATTTAACCTCACTTTTAAGGCAGGTGTATAAATATAGGTTGTCATGTTGTCAACAATACTTTATTGATAGAACTCTTCCTAGGGGAAAGTGAGGGGGTTGATCTACTTAATTAATCTTTTATATTCATATTTAAGTAACAAAATTATTTATTAGAAAAATATTGGCCCGAGTAGGTGTAGCCATTATAATCAATTGACTTTTTCAATACACAAATGGGTCAAACCTCCCAATAGGGAAATGTGAACAGGGCATGAACAGACACAAAAATGTTGAGGTTCTCAACTTGAGAAAAAGACTTGGAACAGGTACAATTGGTCCAAATAATTTAATATGAATTTGGTAAAAAATGAAAAGTTTATTTTGGGTACAACTTTAACAAAAAATTTAGTGATAATATGTACCTATTCAATGTTCAAAATATTTTAATGTTTTATCTTTTTTATGGGTAGGTACATTTCTTAGACCCCAACATAACTACTCTTCTCTAACTTTTTCTAAGCTAACATTTTCAAGTGTCATGGCTTTAATTTTACTTATTTTTAACAGATTATTCTGGAAGATTTTTGCCTTAAAATAAATAACAATTGGCTGTTAATAATGAAGTAAAATTTTTGACATACTTAGATACACTTGAAGAAAACTACAAAAAAAATATCTTATATAGTATGCTATTATTCATTAATAAGCCTATTTATAATGGCTCAAGCAATTTGTTTGAACATAAAGTGTAAACAAAGTAATTAATAAAATAGTGTGTTCAATATTCATTGTATATAAAACAATAAAATTTTAACACATTATGAATACAAATTTTTATAATTAAGTATTAAAATATCCAATGTATTTTCATTTAAGTACATTACTTTCAAATTCCCATCTAAAATGTTGCCTGCTTCTGAATCTAACTTATTATAAAGTTATTAATTTTTTTTTATTTTCTACTGACATTAAATATTTCATTTTCAAAATTTGAAGTAAAATGTTAACATTTTAAATTTGCATTCACTTCATTATTTTACCAATTTTTTTTAACACGAGCACCTATTATTATTATTATTATATATTAGATCTATTTGGTGAAAACCACCCACACATAATGTGTGATATTGTAGTTATTTAACCAAAATAAAATCATGGGGGTTTTAAAAAAGTGAATATCATTGTATTTACAGTAAACCTTAAGAGAGCGAGGAGCCAATGTGTATCCAAATATCATTCTACCAATTGATTTTCAAATAATAACAATATGTCCTTCTTAATGAATACAAATTGGTTGTATTTTATTGGAGTCTAATAATCATTGTATAGCAATCTTTTTCCAATTGAATGATTATACTATCTAAGCAGATAGATTTAACAAATCTATTTGTTTGATCTTAATGTGTTAAACAGGCAGCAATATATATCATGAATTTTTCAATATTATTTCATTGACTAGATCTATCGACAGAGTATGTTGTTTCTATATGTAAATTGAGTACAAAGAAGTTACATATATCATACCTAAATTACAGTAGTTTCCCAAGTTTCCAAAATAAAAAACTAAATTGTTACAGTATTAAATTGGAGATTGGAGCACTGTATACATACAGCGTTTGGCAAACCTCTGTATCATAGTTCTATAACTGTTATTCTGTAAAACTTAGAAATTTACTTTAAATGTATCTATTATTAGTGTTTAAAAACATCTTTGTTTATGCATCCATATGTTCAAAGGCGAAAATTATAAAATCATTCTCATGTATACAGAATGGTCCATTAGTAAACTTTGTCAGATTTAATAGGGAAGTTAGCCAAGACAATACATGTTGTCTTAAATTTGTTTTTCAGACAATAAACCCAAAGTTGTTATGTTGTTTACAGTTGCAAAAAATAAATCATATAATTTTATCTTGCATGTTAATAATCCATGCATATTGATGAAAAACAAGTGTATGACAAACAATAATATAAGGTTGAATGACAAATGAAGATAAAACTTTATATACCTGAATAGTGCACCTAATTGGGTACTGGTAGCCTGGGTATTAATTGTTAAAATACACATAATTCGTTATTTTAATTCCTAGAGTTATCTTATTAAAATATTTTTATTTGTAAAAAAAAACATAGTATAATAGTTAGTAAAAATGAAATCAGGTTAATTAATTCCTGTTGTCTGGTTTGTGTTTTCACTACTATTGTTTCATCCTTGAATTCTTCTGATGATTCCATTATTAAAATGTAGGTAACACTAATCTAAATGTAGTAATCATGTTGTTTACAAGTTTTCTTACACAACACATAAAATATAAAAATTTTAAAGATAGCCTAACATAAATAAATAATTATTTGTTGACATTTTAAAGAACATGTGAATTATTAGTTTAAACTGTGTGCAATTCATTTTAAAAATGGTTTCTGTCAAATGTATTTCTGTTTCAAGAACCTAAAACATTCAATTTGTAGTTGAATTTATTTTCCACTTTAATTCAATCAAAGATGTGCTCCTTAAACTGATTCAAACTTGAATCTAATTATTATAAATTACTTCTTTAATTTTTATAAATCGCGTATGCTTTCATTTATCTAAGATAATTTTAGACTTTTCATAAAGTCTACCATTTATTTGCTTGATAATTTGGATACAGAATATTGTTTATTGAAAAAAATATATAGGTAAACCAGACGCGTAGAAAATAACTAAATAGTGAAACCTTAAGAACAGTGCCAAATTGGATTTAATTTAAATAGGTATATAGTCAAAGAGCAGATTTATCTACAGTCACCTTGGAATTATTTTAGTACCTAGTTTCAAGAATAATCTGGACATAAATAATCCAGATCGTTTTTAAGTAAAATTTGTTTTATTAATAATCGAAAGAATATACAAAAAGACCGTTTTAACGGAAGACATCTTGTGGTTGCAGCAACCGCTGTCCACCTATCGGTTTTATAAGAACTAATAGAAGCTAACTGTAATTTTAAAAGTAATCTGTAAATTCAAGATGACACTTGTAAAGTAATCTTGCTAATCTACCAGTTCTTTGATTACAGTTTCCTTTTAAATTTACAGTTAGCAACCACAAGATGACTTTCTTTAAGACGGCCTAGGTATTGCACAAATATGTTTATACAGCAGATTTAATAGGTTTTAAATTATTAAATGGTTGATAAATATTTTAAATGAATTACACAAAAAAATTATAAGGTTATCGTTAACAGGTCGCTAAGGTTAGATCAGGGTAACTTGGGATTGGTCCAAAATAAATAAAAATCTACTTATTCAAATATAACTTAGTTAACCTGATCCAATCTTTCCTTTATTTAGGAACGTTGGTAGTTGGAATATGGAATAACAAATCATAAGTGTCATAAATCAACAATGCAAGCAACTCAGGCGGCTTTTTTATTTCAGGACTATTAAAAAATTCCATGTATTTTCAACTTCAGCATAAGTTCCGATTTCACTAAAAGTTGTGTGGGCGTGGTCAATTTAGATTCTTTAACTCTCAAGTTGTAGTCAAATTCTATAATCATTCGTATGATTGATTTTATATTTAATCCAATATCCGCCCTTTGCTTTAATGGTACTGAAGTTTTTGGAGTCATTATTTACAGCACGTTGAACTTTTTTTGCAAAACTTTTATATCAATCATTCAAAAGATCCACCTCTGCACTGGACAATGCACTAGGGGATTTGATTTAAAAGTTTTATCGCTTAAAAGTTCACATTGAATTTCTGACGGAGAGATCGCAATGAAAAACGTTACCGAATCCGTAGAATCACATCAAAAAGAATAAAATATAATCTTATTATATTTTTATTATCCAAAATGTTGAATTATATCTATCGAATAATGGTGAATAATCGGGTTCACCAAAATGTGTTTTTCTATAAAAAAGGCTTTTTAAATTTAGAATTAACTTCAGTTTGTTAAAATGAATACTTATCATCCACTTAATCATTATCGGGTTTTCCAGTGTTATTATTACTAAGCTTAGCGTGCAGCACGTTACCAGAAAACGTATTGTGAACAAAGTGGAACACACAGTGGAAGAAATTTATTCTAAAATATATCCGTTCATACGTATAAAAACATGTATAATATTATATCCTATTTTAGTTTGACCACCTTGTTTCTCATAAGTCTGACCCTTTTTGGGTACATTAACAATACAATAAGATTTAAATGAGGATTAAATTTTGAAATCAATATACGAGAAAGGAGTATTAATTATTTGATGTTGTAAAAGACGTTCGAAAATACTATATGCTATATGCACATTTTCATCTAATTCAGTAACTTTCTGACGAAGAAACTTTTTGTTTGAATTTTAAATTGAACAGATTTCGTTTCACGCAAGAAAAACCCAAGTGAAGTTGCAAACGTTTGCGTAAACTTGTCAAAAACAGCGCCATATTGTAAAATGGAATCTTCACTTTCAATTCACAAACTCAAAAATGTCAATAATAAAATGGCTTCGACATGAAACATCGCTGGTAACGCCAATGGCATGAAAGGGTCGTTACGAGGCGACATAGATAAACTATACCGAGTTGGGTTTCTGCGCAAGACAGTTGGCAAACTTCACGCGGCTTCTTATGTGAAACGGAGTTTACCTATTATAGTTAGGGAGGCGAGGTCGCTAAATGGCGACATTCTCAAGCGCCGTCGAGACCTATTATAATCGAAAGATAAAGTAATTTCGAAAAGAAAAGCTCGTATGGTAAAAACCATTTTAGCGGTGGGTATGGCGTGTACGGTTTTTCAAAAATGTTGAAAAAAACAGTTACTTGCGGGCATTCTAGAGCAAAAAAAAATTCTTTTGAAATACTCGAGCGCGTCAGATTTTCATAGGGGAGGTTTATCTCGGTATCCTGAAAGCATATTTTCTTAATCTGACAAAAATGTTGGTGGGTTCTCTTAATCTCTTAATCTGACCGAAAAAGGTTTTTTTGTTTCTTTTTTTCCTTTCTTTCTCCCTGATAAAACGGGGAATTTAAGAATGACAATAAAGCGATAGCGTTGAGTGAAAAAATATAAAGAGTCGCAGCCTTACGGTAACATGCGTTTCGTATGATGGTTCCGAAATCCAGCCGGCGCGACCGTCGTTTTGGTTTCGAGTTTGTCAGTGTTGCGCAGGGTTGGTATTTTTAGTACAATCCTACTAAATTTAGTACTTTTCGATTCCATTTAGTAGCCTAGTATCCTCAATGAAAATCTAGTATTCTCATCCAATATTCCAACATGCGCCATTCTGCCATTGTCATTCATTCAGATATATGCATTTCCTTGGAATGAGAGCGTGAGATAATGGGACTTCGTAAACAGTACCACACCACAGATCTTATCAAAACGCAACTCTGTTTTGTACTCTGTGCTCAGCTCTGTGATTCGTGTTCTGTGTTTTTGACGTTTTGCTTTGACGTATTTCTGCTGGCAAGTGACAGGTGACAGGATGGACAGATGACAGGTTGAGTTGATATATAGTTGAATTTTAGAATAAATGTACAAGTTATATAACTTTCATTTGAATTTCCCGCGCTTTGTCGGTAAAGAAGAAATTTAGTATTGAAGCTTCAAATTTAGTAGCCAACCAAGTCATTTTTAGTACACCTGGCAACGGAGGCCAGCGCAACCCTGGTGTTGCTTGAAACGTTATGAGAGTAACATCGCTGCGTATCAAGTGTGTAGGAATTATCGTTACCCGTGCTTCTCTTTATATTTTTTCACTCAACGGCGATAGATACAACCAACGTAAATGTAGATGAAATGTACAAAATACAAATTTAATTATTTATTGTATAAAAAATGAAATGATATAAAAATTGTATTACATTTTTGCTCAATACAATTCATCTTTTTCTTCTTCACTGTAACATTACATATTTATGGCACATTCCTCTTTTTTGCTTCAATTTTTCACTTCGTTTTGTTTACGGCACGTCCAAAAACAATTTGAGTATCAACAGGCTATTGAATAATATAAATAAATGAAACTATACATATTATGTTAATAATACTTTTGTATACAGATACGCGTAACTTTTTCCGAGTCCACGAAAATTGTCGAGAAGCTTTAGGAAAAAATATATTTTGAGATATAATAAAAGTTGCATAATCTAATCATCGTTGTTTCATAACAATTTTTTTTTAACACCCTCCGTTTTCGAGATATACTCAAAAAACCAGGAGTTTGAGTTTTCATAATGCTTTAAGTCCAAAAGTTTTAACTTTGGAAAACAATGTAAAGAGAGCTTTTTTGTGTAAAATAAAATTACCTTTTTTTTTATTCATACCTTTTTTTTGTAAAATGTATGGTTCGCGACTTATATGTCGCAACGCGTTTTTCGGAAGAGGAAATGGCTCCTCCATACTTCCGGTCATGCGGAAACCGGCAGATTTTGTATTTTTAGTAAGTTTCAGATTATATTCTTCAAAATAAAAAATGAAAAATCGCGCTCGAGAATGCCGGATTAACGTTTTTTTCACAAGTTCGCGACCCTATAACTCGGCGGCGTCAAGGACTTATCGTCAGATTAGTTAAATTTAGTCTTAAGACACTAAAATCAAACCCCAATATCTTAATCTGACTCGCTCGAGTATTTCAGACTATCGATTTTTTTTACTAATCTGATCGTCTATCCTAAGTGCGCGTCACTACATATAGAGCTAATACTTTCCAAAGTTGTTCTATTAAATCTAAGGTATCTTTCATATCTTCAACTGCCACGCTCGAGTATTCCCGAAAAATCCCCCATTCGCCTTCCTAACTATTACTACAGCTTGGCAATGACAGTTAACGTAATTAAGGTGACAGGTATCAGTTAAGCAGTGTCGGCTACGCCACCAAATCATTAGGTTTACCACTACCATGAATTTTCCATCGGGCCTAAAGAAGTTTTCATGCGTTATTGTTAATTCTTGCTTACAAGGTTTCATAAATATCATTCTTAAATATATTGAAGTGGCTTCATATACTCTTGGACAACTCTGTATACATTTTATATTAAATAACGAAATTTAAACACAAACAAATAATCCAGTATATGAAGGAGGAAAAAAAGGCAAAGTTAACATTAATGACGCCCTGTTTTCATCTTCCGGTTGGAAGTTGCATTTGGTACCTCATTAAACATGAGACAAAGTTCTGCATGAAAACGCGTGCGAGGGCGGAGGAAATGGTCCCAAAAGACCAGAAAAATAGGTTTTCAGTCAATATCTCCTAAAATATGGCAGTTAGAGATTTTTGGTTCAGATACAAATTAAAGTTCATTTATTTTCTACAAAAATGGTCCTCATGATTTTTTCGCAGCATTAATATTTTCTGCAAAAAAATCGGGTTGAAAAACCGGAAATTTTGAGACTTGTGAAATATGCAAGTTTTGTACAAAATTTGAGCTGGGGGTGTTGGAAATCCATTATTTTCAATGTTTTGTTTTGTGGAAACCAATTGTAGATGGCGCCACCACATTTTACAGATTGGGAAAATCCTCGGTGCCATAAATGAGAAACCCTGTAACCAGACACTTTTGATGGATATTTATGTTTCCGAGGGTCTTGTTTTCCTCTCAGATGAAGCCTCAAGATATACTTATTAGGAAAACGGGCTATAAGATTAATTCTAGCGAGATGGACTTCACCAGTGGACCTGAATCTAGCAACAATCAGCTTTGCACATGTGGCAAAATACTGAAGTTCATTAGGTTCTGTATCTGTAGAGTGGGGAGGGTGAGTGTGTAGGCTCACAGCACTTAGGCCACATGTGACCCATTGTACATCCTCCCGAGGAGTTGTCCTCCTAGGTCATTGTCCATCCTGTCCTTCTCAGGAAGGTGGACAGGTCACTAGGAGACATCTCCTTTATATCGGCAGGTGTAGGCCAAGACTCACCGAACACACACTCTCTTATTGACGATAACTCCGGACACTCGCATAAGACATGCCTGACAGTTTCATCTTCCTGTTCACACATCCTGCATAGAGGTGTGTCCACTAACCCCATAGTATGGAGGTGTTTCCTTAGTTGACAGTGACCAGTCAGAAATCCTACTGTTAAACGTAGGTTTTTCCTGGTCATCGCCAAATATTTCTTCGGCGCCAGCTTTCCAGGGTCGCCCAGGGTGATCCTGGCAAGACTGCATCCTTTGATTCCATCCCATCTCTTAAGGGATTGAGCATGGGTGTAACGTTTGGCTAGTTCCGCAATTGTCGAAGTCGTTAGGCCGTAGGTGTCACTGGGTCCTAGAATTTTTAGTCCAGCGGCGTCCCTGGCTAAAGAATCAGCAGTGCGATTTCCTTTACTCCTGTCGTGCCCTTTAACCCACCTCAGGATAATATTGTTATCTGCCGAGGCGTCAGCTAAATCTTAGTGGCACTCTAGTACTAGCCTCGATATAACACGTTGTCTGTTCAAGGCTAATAGGGCTTGTCTACTATCAGTGCAGATTGTTATGTTTTTTCCAGAAATTCCTCTTCCCTTCGGTCTTGTTTTCCTCTCAGATGAAGCCTCAAGATATACTTATTAGGAAAACGGGCTATAAGATTAATTCTAGCGAGATGGACTTCACCAGTGGACCTGAATCTAGCAACAATCAGCTTTGCACATGTGGCAAAATACTGAAGTTCATTAGGTTTTTGGTAAGGAAAACTGAAAATGCCTCATGAGTCAAAAATATTTACCCATAATACTCAGCAACAATTTCTTGCAGATTCTCCGCAAATTTTTGCAAATTCTTTTGCAACCAGACTGATTGAGGATTTTGGAATAACGAGTTATAAACGTTCTTCATGTTTCATTTATTATAAAAAAATATATATTTTTATTTATTTATTTATCAACGGGAGAACCCAATATAATGATACAAGAATAATACATTATAGACTAAAATATTACATAGAAAAATTGGTTTGTAGCAGACGACACGAGCGCCACATAGAGCACACGCGCGGCGAACGACGGAGGAACGAAAGTAATAAATTATAGCGTATGGGTACATTTAGATATACTGGTTTTTCTCCGGGGTATCAAAGGTATGACTTATATACATCGATGGAAAGGAGGGAATTCCCCCGTTACACTAGTTAAGGTGTTAAAATGTTAGAAATAAAGAGCAGGGAGAAAAAAAACACAAAAAATGCGTTTTTTCCTTGAGCCCGCGTTTTCTAATTTTATTGAAAAATGGACGACTTCGTCAAAAAAAGTAATTGCACAATCAAAAAGTAGACATTCTTAGCTTTCAAATGATGTATCATAGAGACCAATCGGATCATGTATACATTTTTAATTGATGGTTGTTCACAAAATTTCCCAGCGCTCCAAATCCAAAAACTGCAAAAATTTGGGATTCAAAAAACAACGATTAAATGAAAAAAAAATTAGGGTATACAAATTTCAGGGATGACAAAGGACCTTATGAGGACCCATAATCAAGAAAATTTTGAGTAAATTAGTGCAATACAAAAAAAAGGAACAAATTCCTGGCGAGGTCAAAATTGCCCGGGAGCAGAAAGTTTGACCCGTGTTCCGATATGGCCAAAAGAGTCAAGCGTGACTCAATTCACAAGGTATGATAGCAGCAGAATTCCTCTTTCACATGAACTTTGAATCATGAGAAAATATGCATTTTTCACAAAGTTATTGAATAATTTGTTCTCCCGCTGATGTGTAAATACACGGACTGTGCTCTCCGGCATACAGCACAGAAGCTCATTATTCAAGGTGCGCTTGGTGCCGTTGTTCTCGAAACCGGTCAAATTTTCGAGAAAAATCATAAGGACCATTTTTGTAGAAAATTAACTGAACTTTAATTTTTATCTTAACCAAAAATCTCTAACTGCCATATTTTAGGAGATATTGACTGAAAACCTATTTTTCTGGTCTATTGGGGCCATTTTCTCCGCCATCGCACGCGTTTTCATGCAGAACTTTGTCTCATGTTTAATAAGGTACCAAATACAACTTCCAACCGGAAGATAAAAATGGGGCGTCATTAATGTTAACTTTTTTCCTTTTTTTACTGGATTAAAATAACAACCCCCATGCTTAATACGTTTCCATAGTAATCAAAGTAATTTTATTACGAATTTCAAAGCATCATTTATTTGCGAATAAAATTATTCGCGGTTTTTTCAAAATTAATTAATATCTGTCGAATTTTACACGATTTGCGGAAAAATAGTATGTTTAGCTCGTAGAAAAAGCAACATTCCTGGAATCTGTGTTGCTAGCAATAGTAGCAATCTTCACACTCGTCCAAAAATGTACTATTTTATCTTATAAATGAAAAAGGCTTGTTTGCGCTTCTGAATAATGATGAACAAAAAGAAAATTGGTTTTTTTCATGGTATATAAATAACTTTATATTATTTTAGATTAAGCACTCGCCATATATTATGTCATCATGATCCTAAAAGTAAATTATCGTGAGCTTTATTAACAAAGCAGATATTTCTCCATAATATATCACGAACACTTTACTTAAATCTTTTCTATAGCTTTCCTGTAATTAAAAAATCACACTTTATTAATTGTTATTACAGTTGGTTGTTGTGTATTCTCAACCAAATCATGTTAGTGACTAAACATATAAAATTAAATCAGAATAATTGAAATGAATTATTGTTAATTAGAGCTGATTTATATGTAAATTGGAGAAATAGAATGAAAATAGTATTTATCGAATTGGCTGATTAATTTATTTAAAAAAAGAATAAATAGAAAATACGACATTTTTAAGGACAAAACTATAATGTTGACAATGTAGTGAATTCTGGAGAAGCTAGAGATTGATATCGAATTAATAATTTAGATAATACGATAGTAAATTATCTTGCTTATTCACAGAGAACAAACGACATTAACTTAAGAATAATAAATAGCTACATACACATAATTTTAGCAGCACTGGGATCTATATTATTTAGTTTCTGAACAAATGTCTCGTTTTGAAGGTAGCATTGTATATGGGAATAATCGATGGTGTATGGTCTATAGATAGTTTCTGTTAAATATTGTACAAGCCTTTTGTGGATCGACATATAACATAATTTCATTAAAAGTGAATTTCATAACATAATTACTGGACAAGTTGGCTTAAAAGACGCTCAAATTCAGACAAAATTTGACAAAACTATAGGGAGAGCATTTGCTGGCGTAGATGCAGTGATGGCTCATTTGCTAATACTAGGAGACCGCATACCAAAAAATACTATATTTATTTAATTAAAAAATGAAATTTGTATTCTCCGGCTCCAGGCTACGACAGTCTACTTTTTTCTCTTTTCCAAAAATATAAATATCCCATGTAATTGCAACTTTAAGTGGAAAAGTTTGTTAATATTTATGAAACATTCTTTTATGTGACAAGTATTTGTCTTTATTAGGACTAATAGGCTTTAATTTCACAATTGATGATCTGTCACAAAGTTACATTCAATCATTTTTGGTATATTAAAAATATATTTATTAAAATTTAGTAAATAAGCTCATTTAGACCACCCCTATATGCCACCCTCCAATGGACTTTACATAATGTTCATGAAAACTAATAGGCCCTCATTTTCTAATAATGCCATTTAGTATTTATACTGCGTTGTTTAACTGAACAATGTGTTCTTAACTATGCGAAAATTAAGAGTCTCTGTATCTACACTTTGTGAAGATCTTTTAGCTACAAGAAATTCGTTTATTTAACAACTTAATTGCATGTTTTAAATTAAGTGAGCGACGATGAATTTGTCGAATAAATACGGTCAACTCTGGTGTCATTGTATGTTTATTAAATATAATATAAACATAAATGTTAATGTGATGTCTAAGGATGTGATACTTTACCGCAGGTGAGGAGAGCTGAGAAGATTAATAATATTACTACTCCATTGTCAAGTCGTATGAACTCTTCTTAATTTAGTTGATGTCATAAGTGAATCATTGTAAATATGTGCATGAAATAATTATAATAAATCCCAGTGAATTTAAGAAGTATTTTTTTTCAAGAATTCTGATGGTCGAGGGTTAATAACATGCACTTTATCTGGTGCAATCTCAATATAATATAATATTATACGTCATATACGAGGGTTGTCTTTTAAGTGTTGCATACAACAACAGTTGACACCTGATAACAAATGTCCAAATTAACTGTCACCTGTCATACCGCTGTACTAATTAATCTTAGCGACGATCCAGGAACAGGTCGACCAACAACGGCAGTCTCACAGGAAAACGTCGATGCTGTACGTAAGCTGATCAAAGAAGATCGACATGTCACACATCGTGAAAATGGGCATTTCAAAGACCACAATTGAAGAAATTTTACTTGAGATTTACAAGAAATGTCTGTAAAAACTTAGTTTCTCGATGTGTACTAAGACTGTTGACGGATGAACAGAAAGTAATTGGTGTCCAAAAATTCTAACCGGTTCAACACAGGAAACTCAAAAATAGTGATGAGCAAAATTGGTCTTGGTCTTGCAAAAAAGCGAGACCAAGACCAATACCAAGACTGAATAAGCAAGACCAAGACTCTCCAAGTCTTGGTCTTGTTCTGCTCATCACTATTCAAAAAATAAATACAGTATTTACCTACTCTGGATTTACTCGATGAACGCTTTCAGTTCTCGAAGAGTTTCAAAAAAGATTGTGGCTACATTTGTCTCCAATGATGGTCATGTAGCAACAATTCCTCCAACCCCTAAAAACGAATGATCCTCCACCAAGACAATGCAAATTTCCACACAGCTCGAAAAACAATGGGATTCATTTACATATTTTTTTTATTTTACCATTAGGAAGAGCACATCATTTTGAGGCTCTGTGCAAAAAATTAGACGTCAGCGAGACTCCTAAGTCGCCTAAAAAAATTATAAACATTAAACAGGGCTCCTCTCCGAATTTTAGGCGTGACGTCATCGCATATGAAATCTCTCGTTGAGAGAGCGGATACCGCGCCGATCGGTTTTCGGTTAGATGACTACTTCGCTAGTAACAGTAGGTATTTTGCTAGCTAATATACTTATTATTTATTATACGTTTTAGCAAACTCTAAACAGTGTTATGTTTGTGAAATGAGAACGTTTAGAAATAATTGAAACTATTCGACACAATGGACCACAACCAGAGTTAAAAAAGCTATAAATATTGTGCGGTTCCAGAATGTGAAAGTACTACGATTAAAACATCTAATAAAAAATTTATTTCTATTAATAAGGATGCAAAAAAATAGAAGCAATGGGAGAAAAGAATAAAAAGACTCAAAGCATTCACTGATAAGTCAACATAAGTACATTGTTTGTGTATTTTTAGGATTTCAAGTTTCTTCAATAAGAATCGTTATAAATTACCTTATAAAATTACGTTGTGAATCCATATTGAGAGGTTGTTGAAAACCACACGCTTGTATTAATCTAAATTTTTTTAAATACGTAGATGTTATTGTTCTTATAGCTTGTGGTTTTATTAATGTTCAAAACTATTTAATAAAATAATGGGTCAGTTCTTCACAAATTAAATTTTATTAAATAGGTACTGCGTTTTTCCAAAAAGCAGGTAATCTGTTTCAGTAGATCATCAGCAAAACTGGCGTATATCATGTTTTAAAAGAAATTATTTTATTTGATTTAAAGTCCGAATCGGCTGTAACAAATATCGCTTTTTTTACCAGTGAGGTGCATGTGCATTTGAATCTGATGTCAACATTTGGAACTAATATTACCTGCTTCATCAAAATAAGTTTTTCTTGTTCTTTTCAACATTGGTGATTTAATTTCCACTACACATTCATCATAAATAGAATTTGGAGAAGCTCCTTTAATTGGGCAGTCTGCAGTTGAAAAAATTGCAATTTTTTACTTAGTAAACTATAGCGTTATCTCCGCAACTTTGTCTACCAGACCAGGAATAAAATAAGACATCTGGAATCACCCTGTATATCATTTGAGAGAGCATGTATTTATGAAAATATTGACATTTTTAATCATTCTGACCGGAAAACAGCCAAAAACGATGTGTCACATAGTATAAAATTATAATTTAATAAACTCATGTTTTTAATTAAAAAACTCCATAATCATTAGGAAGTCCACTTCTGGAAGATTTAATGAGTCTGCTTTTTTAAAATTAGGTCCACATATTTTATTTTATTCACACAAAATTTTGCGAGTAATTCAAAATAAATAAATTCTACGCGAGGCACGTTACAGTCAGAAGCGTAATGTGTGTGCACATTATCTTTCATATGCGGTGACGTCACAGTCATAGTCTTCGCCCCGCTACGGTATGCTTGTGTAATTGGTTGTATTAGGGAAACGACATATTCTATTGACATGAAATTTTCATAATCATATTTTTACTCTTAGTGCTTTGTTTTACGACAGTAAAAAATGATGTAAAAATTCTAGTAAACGAGCCCATTGATTGATTTTAAAGCATTTCTCATGGTGGAGAATACTGTGAAAACAATAGTGTTTAAAAATTATCTTCTGTTTTTTTTCTTCTAGCACTATATGTAAAATATAAAAGTCAACCCTCGTACTACATTTATACGAGCAAATGGTGAAAGCTGATGCCTTCCCTCCCAACACTCACTCACAACAAATAATTGTCTTGGCTAATATCGACTAGCGGGGATACGTTTTTTAATCTTCAGTCGGTCGAGTCAAAGGAGGCAAATATTTGCGATCGATGTTTGCGCATTTACGCCACATGTGTACTTTTTGCTTAACATATAACCAATTATTCTGCCGAGTTCCCCAGTTTCTTCTTCTTATTATATTAACTTGTGGAGCTCAAATATTTGTGACTTTCGTTTGGATAGTAAGTATTGTTAGGACTGTACACTTTGAACAATACGATTGTAAAAAAATAGATTAAATATACAGGGTGTTTTCAAATGACACTTACAACGTTTGCATGTGGATACCTCTCGTAAAATTGGACAAAATGATATAAGGATTGAGGGGTTTAGAACCATTTACTTTTCGAAAGTTATGAAAAATCAAATGTTCTTTTTTATTTGATAACTTTAAAATGGATGAATAAATTAATTTGATATTTGGCAGGTTGTTTTTAAGTGTGAAAGGGCATATTTTGATGGAAAACATATTCCAATACTTGATCCAGTGGTGTACATTTGGAAGAATATGTCACTTTTCCCCTTCCATTTTTTTACGCCACTGGCATATGAAGCTATTTTTAATTATTTTGTTTTCCTCAATGGTTTTCACGTGAAAAACGAATAACCTTTACATATAAAAAAAATTGTAGTTTTCAAGATATTTAATGTTTTCATGAAGTTTGCGAGATCACTTTTTAATAATTAATAAAAAAAAATGTTTTCTTGTATTTTTTCACTAACTACCAAAGTACTCATGGTTGGAATATGTAGAAGGAACTAATTTTTGAAGCAGCAATGCATCTAAAATTTTGGGAGAAGATTGTTGAAAATATTTATCCAAACTTGTGATTTTATTTAAAAAATAATAGTATCCATTATGTATATGACTTAAGGGGAATCTATCGGCAGCGATTTGACAAAATATCGAAGTATTTTTGGCAAAGAATTTTGAGGTAATGGATGTATTGAAAATTAAGAAAAAAATTTATCATGTAGATTAATGTTGAATTTGGTCTTTTGCCATTATAATTGCTCCTAAACAACTTTCCTCCTTGCTTACAAGTGAATTTCAGATATTCGTAAATGCAGTTCTTGTCCTTTCGGTCTCCTTTTAGAATTTTACTATCACGTCGTAAAATTTAACAAAGTTTTCTTTTTCATAAGCACTGAGAGCTTTCATGTAATCACTGTAGCTGTTAAATGTTTTACCAACCTCCATTGCATTGGTTAACTGATCCACCCGCAAGCAGCGCTAAGTAAAAACCGACATTAAAACTCAACCATCATAACCTCAAAAAACACATTTTCGTAGGATTTCATACTCGGACATATAGCAATCGAAATTAAATGTCCGATGTCGGACATTTGGTAAGAATAATTAAGTGTCCGAACTCGGACACGCAGCCACTGCCTTAAAAAAATACAAAGAACCCAAGCAGCTACAGCAATTATTTCAGGAGCGGGTAAACATACAATGGGGCTCCATCAACTGCGCATGACTCAAGACTTTGCCAAATTTAGTAGTAACATAACAATATTGAATGTATGTATGTATAAAAATATAAAAAAAATAAGAAATAGAAAATAAAAAAAACAAAAAAACCAAGCACCTAACCGGGTTTCGAACCTACAACCCCTGAGTTGCAAGCTCAATACCCTACCAACTGCGCTAATCAGCTCACATTCAGTCATATCACATCGAATAGAAGGTTAAAGGCTGCTTGGACAAATGCGCACTTCGGCTACTAAATTTGAGGTGGTGGAAGAAACCGCATTGTATGTTTACCCGCTCCTATTATTTCCGGCAATCGCCAGTCTTTCCAAGGTATGCGATTTTCAATGAGAAAATGTTGCACATTATGTATAAATGTGAATGGACAAAATTTGGAACATCTCTTGTAATTTTTTAGCTGGTTAATTCTTTTGGGAGGGATGGCATCAGCTTTCGTCATTTGCCACATACCATTTTAGATCTGGACCTAGCTAGTTAATAATATTCTTTCGCTCCAATAGATCTATAACTAAAGCATTACTGGATCTGATGGAATATCCGACTGAGGCATTTTAAATGAAAACAATTGTTGATATCACATTCTGTGATCTCAGCAAAGCATTTGACTGTGTAGATTAGATTTGAAGAGGTGCGGCTAATCGTCATTTCCTGATCTATTGTGGAACTACGCATCTATATTATTATTTTCCATCCCGCCTCTTTTTAAGTAGCTAGTCAATCTAGATATTGATTGTTTGTAATTTCTTGTCGGTGGCTTCTCATCGCCTCGTACAAGAAACCGCATTGATTGTGACCAACGAACATTAACAAGACAAGAAGGGTCACTCTCCGTCGGAACTTTCATGTCCAGCTTACACAAGCGCGCCGACGATTTCGACAAATTCCTGGAGCCGTGCACGTGCTCGTGCTTATACGAGGTTGATGCAAACCGCTAGCGATTAAAACGAATAAACGTTCACTTACCAGGGTGATTTAAAAACATCTAGCGATAATTGTTAGTATAACCTATTCCGCTTAGTGGGAATTAAAATAAAAAGGGAATATCGTTGGGATGAATTTAAACATAATTGTAAAAAGAACTGGTAGCAAAAATGAAGGGAAAAATGAAAGTTACATCAAAAAGTAATAATGTAGTAAACTACAGATGAGAGGTATAAAAATTAACAATAAAATGTTTGCAAATGCCAATTTAAATAGGTATTCTAATTTAAAATGTATACAGGTCAAATCCGAGACCATCAAAGAGTACCAACTTACCTAACAGTAAAATACGGGTACTGGGAAAAATAATTATCGCGATTCTAAAATTGTGAGAATCGATACACGAACCCGAGGGGTGAACCACTATGCCAAAAATGTGACAGTATTTCGCAAATAGTGTAATTTCGCAAGATTTCGCGTGATTGCGCAAGATTTCGCATGATTTCACGGGATTGTGCAAGATTTCCCATGATTTCGCGTGATTTCCCGTAATTTCGCGTGATTTCCCGTGTTTCGCGCGATTTCCCGTGATTTCGCAAATTTGTGACAGTATTTCGCAGGGTGGTTCACCCAGGGGTGAACCACTATGCAATAAATGTGACAGTATTTCGCAAATAGTGTAATTTCGCAAGATTTCGCGTGATTGCGCATGATTTTGCGTGATTGCGCATGATTTCGCGTGATTGCGCATGATTTCGCAAGATTTCGCGTAATTTCGCGTGATTTCCCGTGTTTCGCGCGACTTTAGTACCGGAAAATTTCACTATTTTGCTAATTATTGTGCATGATTGCGCAAGATTTCGTATGATTTCACGGGATTGCGCAAGATTTCCCATGATTTTGCGTGATTTCCCATGATTTCGCGCGACTTCCCATAATTTCGCGTGAATTCCCGTGTTTCGTGCGATTTCCCGTGATTTCGCAAATTTGTGACAGTATTTCGCAGGGTGGTTCACCCCTCGCACGAACCATCCAAAACCAAAGGAGTTTAACCAAATGAGTTAAAATCTATGAATTTTGAAAGTCTTTCATATTGAATATGCCGGTTTTCAAAGATGTTTTAAGATATTTAATTTTATGTTGGGTTTCATTGATTGTTTCGAAGAATATCTATTTTTTATATTCCGGTTCGCAAATTTAATTGTAAAATAAATCCGCAGCCTAATATATAGGTTTAAAAAATATTTATGAGGAAACTCTTTACAAGTATGTGTAAACAGTAAATTTTCATATAATTTTCTAAGGGTCGCTCCAACGTTCTTGTGACAACTAATTTTATTAAAATTTTCAACAAAGATTATTTCTAGTTGTTTAACATATTCTACAATATTAGTAGGAGGTACATTCAGACCTCCATAGTTTTTAGAAGTCGAATATGCTTTATGCTCTAAAAATACAGCCGTTTCTTTTGGTAATGTCTTTTCATCATACTTTGTGCAAGCACTACAAGAGTGTTGCAGCAAACATTTACTTAATAGATAGCCAGAAATGTAAACTATAGCATTGCCATCCGTACTTGAAGGATTTCTATAGTCGCATGTGAAAACTGTTAAAGAGCTATTATTTGTCAATATAGGTACGTCGATATTTTTATATTCTTCTAGCATATCAGGAGTTACATTGAGCAAAACTGTATTAATATCTTTAATACAATTGGCACCTTCAACCTCATTAAAATATTTTAGAGAAAATAATTTCTTGAATGCCCTACAAAATTGAATTGGGGTCAGATTTCTCGAGTTTCCGCAACAATTTCTTACCAGCCCAAAAAAAATTTTCAATGCAATCCTGATTAAGATCCCTTGTTAAAAGAAATGAATAATTCCTGCATTTTAAGTTTTCCCATAAAGACAGAGCAGAGGTAATAGTAATTTTCCAGCCATTTATAAAGTGCATAGTATTGTTTATACATTTTTCCACGTATGTTGCCTTTCCATCATTCTGTTTGCAGAACCAAACACAAAACACTAAGTACCTACGTAAATGCTTATTTTATTTCTAAAGGAATAGACAACTGGTATATTTCTTTACATATCCCTACGACGGACAACCTGTTTATGCATATCGCGCGTAGGAGACTTACGGTGCTCTATACACAGTAGCATCCGATATTCGAGTGAGATAGGCATAACGAGGGGAGGAGCCTAGAGTGATCCTTCTTGTTTTGTTAATGTTCGTTGCTGTGTCTGAGTAGATGTGGACTTGCTAATAAAAAATGGAATTTTGTGGGATAAGATTCAAAGAATTACTTGCTTAGCTCCTATCTTTCAAACAGAAGACAATAATATGTCCATTGTGATGGTATTAATTCGAATAATCTTTCTGTTGAAACAGGTGTTCCGCAGGGCTCATTTTTGAGACCTGTACTATTTATTTTTTACATAAGTGACCTAACAGCCGCAGTTGAGTATTGGAAAAGCCTTTTGTTTGCAGATGATACAACAATTAGCTATCGCACGAATATACCGGAGTGTAGAGAAAGTATGAAATCCGTGGAAAATCATCTTAAGCTTAATGAAACTAAAACTCCATCCCTATAAGAATGTTCTAGTAGATTAGTTGAGAAGTCAGATCCTGTGGTATATTAGGTTTTAATAGTTTTAATATTAGATACCTGAATTCTTTGTATTCAAAATGAGCATCTTAAGTTCTTGCACTGCGACAACAGATCGTCTTTATTATCCAATATTCAAAGGACTGTGTATTTTGCAGTTTGAATTTACTTTGCCAATTGTTCATTACTAGCTAAATTATGGTGGAAATATATTATTATGGGGCAATGCAGCTAATCAAAGAAGTTCGATATGTCACATATCGTGCAATTGCGCATTTCAAAGACAACAATTCAAATTTCACATGAAAAATCCACTGTTTTTTTCTAGCTCTGCAAAATACAAAAGACAACTATCGTACGAACAATATTTTTTCTACACCAATGGACAAATCTTGTTTATATATTAACCATGGGTACTTCTGTGTATCTTATAAATTGTTTACCAAGTTTGAATTTACTATATCAATTTAAAAAAATCAGAAATTATACAATACTGAAATGGAAAATGGGTATCAACAAAAACCGTGTACAAAAGTAATAAATTCAAGAAACGGAAAAGGAACCAAATATAACTCGGTTGTGTTATATATCTTTCAACATCGTTTGATAGGCAAAAAACTGAATTCAATAGCAATCGTATATTATGTTTGTTCGTTTGGAATTTGTTTCACGAGTTTATGAACCTTAATTGAAAGTTATTTTAAGATCAATTTGTGATTCAATCTGTTTAAATTACTTGCTGAAATATTTTAATTGCATTTTTGTCGTTGTTCATTATCGGATTTTAACATTGTTTAATTTATTCATAATAGATCTGTAATCAATTGAGAATCGCTTTTTTCTTAGGCAGAAACATCAATCCTATCTCCCATTGTTGTGAATTATTGATGAATATTATAAGTATCCTTTTTATTATTACTACCATTATCAACTACTGAACAAAATCTAAGCATTTAAATAGCCATATCCGACTGTTAATAATAAAATGGAAACACAAAACAACCAAATAATTCTCTCCTCAGGGTATCTGTTATTAGTGCTAAAAACTATTAACATAATGCTTTTATTTTTTATAATATTGAACTGTTAAACTTGTATAAACTGTAAACAAAAACAAAAACACTCATATACTTTGACAGTTCTTCAAACTTAACCTAACCAAATTGGAATGGCCTTTTTATTGTAACTGGCTATTAGGTCATCAAACATATAATCGGAAGGTGGCTAACTTCATCTTTAGGTTTGTGACGTATATGTAATGAAGGATGCAAACATTTAGGAATTCTTAATGTCCAGTTTTCTTCTGAAATATTCGGTTTATAAAAATTTTAAATTAATTTTTGCAAAGAAGTACTAATATATTTTAATAAAATACGAAAAATCGGATATTGGTTCAACATATATCATTACACTTCGTTGGAAACTGTTGATGGACGAGTTATAATACCATTCTATACTATTTTTTTCTTTTCCAGGTTATTCATCATGTGTCAATGTTCATTTCGAAAACAAAGATGGTGGTTTTTTCATAAAACAACAAACTCGTCAACATTTCTCAACTCCGGAAACCGCAAATAATGCAGCCGCAAGTGGGGGAGTTCCCTTATCGATCGATAAATTTACAGTATTCCAAAGATCTCAACCAATTTCGGTTAGAGCTACTTATGGACCGTTTAGTACAAAACAAACCGTACCGGCCAAATATATTGTTCCGGATCCTTTACCGGTGAATACATCAGGTAA
>CAJUYH010004676.1:0-26177 GCA_910591685.1 Galerucella tenella | reverse complement strand
GTGGCCTTAATCTCAGCCGAGTTTTTGAGTATTGATCAAAAAGCCCGATGCTCATCTAATCACAAATATTTACAATTTCAGGCCAATATTTGAATAACTGGTAAATTAATTAGCTGCTAACTATTCATCCGCAACCTGCCAACCACATTAGTACGGGTAACATCTACTACATTCACAAATACATCATACCACCCGCTGTAGAGGTAGAGCTCCACCTGGAGTAGTAAGAAGTAAGAGCTTTCCATTTTGTTTCTATTTGCCTGCAGACTATCATTGATATTCACGACTCATCGTAAATTCTGGTTGCCTTCAATATACATGCAAAATTAACTTATACTTTGTTTATTTTCCAACTATCATTTAGAATCACTTTATATCTATAGCACTTTGTACACCGTGTAGTACTACATGGGGCCACATTATTTGTAAATATGCATAGATAAGTGGGGTAAATAAGCTGTTTAGTGTGAGGAATATAAAGAGCCCTGGAAGTCATTTATTTCTTTTATTTCTGGCTCTCTCCCCACGACCCACTCTACCGATCTGAATAGAACAACACTACAATTTTAAGCTAGTCAAATCTATGACTTAATTTGTTAAAACTTAAAAACTCAGTATCAGTGGCGAGGTATAATAATTAATCACGCTCGTTACATCTTAAGCTTTTGATAGATTTTCAGTCCAGAAATGGCTAGAGCAAAAGAGGTTTAAACCTTTGACATTTATGTTGAGACCGATCTTATGAAAGCATCACACAAAACTGGGGTGGATATAGGAACACAGACCTGGGAGGACAAAGTAAGTCGAATCTAACGTCTCTTGTAGGAGTCAACAATGAAGAAGAACTCATCAAAGCTCGATCAGATTTTCACTAACGGGGTAGTAGTTGATCCTCCTAATGCACCGTACAATACTGTAAAAGTTTATTACAGCTGAGGATTCAAAGACTATTCAAGGATGCAACGATGCAACGGTTAAGGATATGTGGGTTGAGTTGAAAAAACTGCAATCTGAAACACTGTCTGACTCAAAATCATCTTTGCATGACATTCCGGGTATGTCCACAAAAAGCTCCAAAAATTAGTGGAAGCTGATTTCTACTGTAATAGACGATGGTGGACATATACTCAACTTCCAGAAATAAGCTTTTTGAGCTCGAGAGGCCAGCATTCGGCATGATTCTCAGCGGAATAGGCAAGTCATATGAAGAAATAATGGTCGAAATAAAGTAGTCAGTTTTCTGGCCAACAAGGAGCAGACTCGATTCGTACCATCAGAGGAACCAGTGATGGAAAGCTTCTTTTGGTGATGGATGAGGACACTAGTGCTTTGAATAAAAAAAAATCCATGCTGAAGGACAATGGCAATCTCCATGCCAGGCAATTGGGAGCTAAAAACTTTAGGTGTTTCCTACATATTAGGAGGATGGATTACGAAACGATTGAGAAGGAGGTAAAATCAGCAGTCAAGAAATGCTTGATGGTGCCTTGAAAAATTAGGATAAACTAAGTGACCTTCAGCCAGCAGGCAGTGAGACTATGGCTGGAACCATTTTATTGAACAAGGAGGACGGTGAATAGCATGGAAAGGGTACCTAAGAATAGGTCTGGCTAGATGAAAAATAGAGAGAAGGCTTCACAACAGGGGATGTTATAATTTTTTTTCCGTACTGAGATAGGAAAATTATGTTCAAATGAGTCCTACCTGCCCACTAGTATCGCTGATCTGGATCCCTGGCCTTTCTGGCATGAAAGGAAACGAGAAAGCAGACTCTCTTGCAAGGGAGGGTGCCGCACGTGTTTCTATCGGACCAGAACCTACAATTGGTATCGCAATAGGTTTCGCCAAACAAACACTAAATACCTGAACAGCAAGGGGAGCTTTAGACTTCTGGCATAATTTACCAGGATTGGCTCATTCACCTAACATAACCTGCCCACTATGCAGCGAAAATGGATACACTGGAGACAACATGAAATGTGTGGAGGGATCGTTATAAAATGCTAGGCAAGAGGGGAAATGGGAGGAGGACACCTCAGCAGACAAGTATCTAAAGCTGCTTTAACTGTCAATGAACGACATGATGAGTATATTAATGACGAAGATCTGTATCTGTAGAGTGGGGAGGGTGAGTGTAGGCTCACAGCACTCAGGCTACATGTGACCCATTGTAAATCCTCCCGAGGAATTGTCCTCCTAGGTCATCGTCCATCCTGTCCTTCCAAGGAAGGTGGACAGATCACTATGAGACATCTCCTTTATATCGGCAGGTGTAGGCCAAGACTTACCGAACACACACTCTCTTATTGACGATAACTCCGGACCCTCGCATAAGACATGCCTGACAGTTTCATCTTCCTGTTCAGACCCTGTATAGGGGTGTGTCCACTAGCCCCATAGTATGAAGGTGATTCCTTAGTTGACAGTGGCCAGTCAAATATCCTACTGTCAAACGTAGGTTTTTCCTGTTCATCGCCAAATATTTCTACGGCGCCAGCTTCCCAGGATCGCCCAGGGTGATCCTAGCAAGACTGCATCCTTTGATTCCTACCATCTCTTAAGGGATTGAGCATGGGTGTAACGTTTGGCTAGTTCCGCAAGCCCCGATATAACACGTTGTCTGTTCAAGGCTGATGGGGCTTGTCTACTATCAGTGCAGATTGTTATGTTTTCGTCAGAAATTCCTTTTCTGGCTAGTTCTTTTGTGGAAATTGAGATACCTGTTAGTTCTGTTTGAACCACGATGGTATTGTTTCCCATTCCCCACTCAATCCTTAGGCTTAGTGCTCTCGAGTAAACTCCACATCCTGAGCATTATTCTTTCATTTTTGGGCCATCTGTATATGTGCGTATAGCATTTGCAGCATCTGGCTCTGTGTTCTGTTTTATTTGTATTTTGTAAGGTAAGAAACAAATTAGAGAAATACCAGAAGAAATTACAGAGATACAGTCAGGATGGAATATGATTGAAAGATGTATAAACGCAGCAGCAAAGGAGAAAATAGGTATCGTAGAGAACATAACACAAAAAAAATGGTTTAATGAGAAATGTAAGAAGATAGTGGAAAAGAACAAATTGTCTTGGATAAAATATGTTAGAACCAATAGTCTTGCAGATAGAGTGGAGTACGAAAAACTAAGAGAAGAAGCAAAAAAAAATATTAAAAGCAGCTAAGAAGACAACAATTGAAAATTTAATCAGTGAAATAGAAAAAGAGAGCTTTAATAAAAACACCAAAGTATTTTATCGTAGAATAGATGACCAAACTAAACCATACAAAAACAAAGAACCGGAATAAAAAATGAAGAAGGAAAAATAATAGAAGAAGAAATGGAATATAAAGAAATATGGATGCAGCATTTTAAAGAGTTATTAACAGAAACGGAAGATACGGGAGAAATAGATATACAAAAAGTGGATAACGAGGAAATAATCTCGAAACCAACAATAGAAGAAATAACGGATATAATTAATAAATGTAAAAATGGAAAGGCGCCAGGTAGTGATGGAATTAATATAGAACTTGTAAAATATGGAGGAGCCGAGCTGATAGAAAAAATATATCAAATAATAAATAAAATATGGGAAGATGAAGAAATGCCAGAGGAATGGAATATAGGTCAAATTATAACGATACATAAAAAAAGGGATCAACAGAAATCAAGAATCAACAAAAACTACAGAGGAATTACTTTACTTAACACAGTTTATAAGATAACATCAACAATTATACAAAGGAGATTACACGAGACAGGAGGGGTAGCAGGAGAATACCAATATGGGTTTAGGAAATGAAGATCTACGACAGATGCTATACATATATCTTAAACAGATCATAGAAAAGGCTAACCAATACAATATTGATTTTGAAATTCTATTTATAGACTTCCACCAAGCTTTCGATTCAATCCGGAGAAATCAATTAATAAAGTCATTAAAAGAATTGGGGGTATGCGATAAGCTGAGAAGATTGATAAAAATGATTTTCGCAAAAACAGTAGCGGAGATAAAAATCCAGAAAGGAACAACAAGAAAATTTGAATACAACAAAGGAGTCAAACAGGGCGATTCATTGTCAGCGACACTTTTCAATTTGGCCCTAGATTATGTATTAAAAAAGATAAGTAAAGGAAACTTGAGAACAAAGGGAGGTCAAATAATAGCATACGCTGATGATGTTGCGCTAGTGACAAAAAATAGGAAAATTATGGAAGAAATGCTAGAAGAAATAGTGAAAGAAGGAAAAAAATTGGTCTTAAAATAAATGAGGATAAAACAAAGCTATTGAGAATCAAAAAGAAGTGTGAATATAGGAATATTAAGATTGGAAATTATAATTTTCAAGAGGTAGATAAAATGAAATACTTGGGTATAACAATATCTAATGACGGAGACAAAGGAACCGAAATAAAAGAAAGAATAGCAGCCACAAATAGAGCATTCCATTCCAATAAAAAGCTGTTAAGAAGTAAACTAATAAGTAAGAAGACGAAAATGAGGGTATATAAAACATTTATAAGACCTGTATTCATGTATGGATCAGAAACGTTAACAATGACGAAAAAACATCAGGAAGATTTGAGAATACAAGAGCGTAAGATATTGAGAATGATATTAGGAATGAAAAAAGTTGGAGATGAATATAAAAAACGAACAAACATAGAATTGGCACATGAAATAGGAAAAGATATAGTGCAAAAAATTAAGGAACAGAGGATAAAATGGTTGGGACACATATGGAGGGCAGGTACAAAGTCAACAATATTTGCAATGATGGAATGGAAACCTTGTGATAAGCGGAGGAGAGGAAGACCTGAAGCTACGTGGTTACAGGAAGTTATAAGTGACCTCAATAGCATAGGAATAAGGCAGTGGAAGGAAAAAACAAAAGATAGAAAGAAATGGCGTCAGATTGCCGAAAAAATATAGGAAAATGAAGGAAGAAAAGGGGATTGATCCACCCCAAAAAAAGGATTTAGAGAGCTTTTTAAAGCGGCGCTACCCCCTCGGGGGTGTTAAGCCAATATGTATGTATGTAAGGTTTATTAAACACAAACCTGGGTTCAATTGAATCATTGGCTGCCTGCTGCAGAGGTAGCGAAGTAAGTGCTTCTTGCCATAGTCCCAGCCTCAATTAGCATACTCCTACTTCGGGTCTTACACCAGCCGTGCGCAATCGTACCATGGTCATTAACGCAACCTCCTTGACGTACAGGTCCAGAGGGGTCAGACCAGTAATTAGTTCCATTGCCGCGGTTGGAGTTGTTCTCATGGCTCCTGTGATGTTTAAACAAGCCATTCGCTGTATTTGATATACTTTTTGGATGGCCATTGCTTGTAGAACCTTCGGTCCCCATGCAATTGCTCCATACGTTAACATGGGTCTAAATATTGCAGTGTAGATCCAGGTGACCACACGGGAGACAGACCCCATGTGCGTCCTACTGTCCTCCGACACTGTCCGCCGACACAACAGTTCCTCCTTGAAGTTTCACAAATTAACGTAGACCGGAGGGCCAGCTCACAAGAATTAAAAATAGCGATGGCTGACACATATGGGTCATAGATATTATTCTCTTGCAGGAATCCAACAAGGAAATGACCCGGAACAATAAAAAATGGAGGACTGATTCCAAATTGAATGTGGCGATCTATTGTAAAATCCGTAGCATAGGAATCAAATTTCATGAACGAGGATACATTAAATTGACACTCCAAAACTTTCCATTGTACCTACAATTGCTACATATCACCCAACGATCCCCATAAATACTTCGAGAACTGCATAGATGAAATAATGCAAGAAATTAGCCTGTAGAACAAGGAAGAAATTATCGAGGAAGATTTCAATTCTGCATCAACGAGTTAAGGATCCAGGTGGTGTAATCGTGGAGATAAATTCCTTGAGGTGCGGACACACTCACTGAACGTAGTAATACACAATGATAGTCAAACGCTTTTGTTGGAGGCAGTCAAAAATCTATTATCGACCTCACGTTTCCCACTCCTGGAATCGTACGCAAGCTGAAAAACTGAAGAGTCCTGACATATGAGTTTGCACCGATTTTTGAAATTCGCAATAATGGAGAACTTCAAGAGAACGATTAGCTTTTGGGGGGAAAATCGTAAGGATAAGCAGATGTTCAAGGGAATGATCAGCATTGTCAAAGCAAAGAAATGTCGTTAATGCACGAAACCGATCTCTTCACATGGCTGCAGGAAAAATGGGTCTGTAAAAGCACTTATCTGTTGTCCATAAGATAGAGCACTTTGAGAAATCAAAAGACCTATATATGCTTTTATTTCGATAAGATCAGTTGGCATCCATTTCCTTTTATTTGTATTATTTTGCTAATTCCACTTTTCATGTTCATAGAGAGCTTGTTTATTTAATCCCACTACAATGATTCCTGAAATTTCCTTGATACTTCCAAAATCCTCCCCATAATTTCTACGGCCCAATCCTTGCCTTATGTTTTGGATATAGTTTCAGTACCGCTTTCGCACCACAAAGTGCCATCCTCACTAGTGAAAGACAGGATTATCAAAAATGAGCTCATCATCCCCGTTAAGCACAAAGATTTCATTCAATACAGCATCAATTTTTTCGACTGTACTCTTCTTCACTGCCTTCCTTCTCCCAAGGGAAATCTTCTCTAAGATCAAGATTTACACCGATACATTTTTAATAGCATTTGTTATAGTTGATAATATACAGTAATAACATACAGTACCTACACACTACGTTATCTATGGAATTTAAAATAAAAAAAGAAGACACCATCACTTATTTCTTAGAAATAGTGAAATTCTGATGAATACCCTCAATACTAACAGATGGAACAGGTATTTATATTGAAATAAATGTTGCCATCAAAAAAGGGTGCAAAAGAACATTGTGGTTATGGAGTATGCCGTGGTGATACACTAAGTTAATCCGTTCTGGAGAATCAATATTTTTGTGACGGAATTAAAAATATCTGTGACACGGTTACTGTCAACATATAGCCGCCCTCTTTTAAGAGGCTCAGCTGTACTGTAATCAACAATGTTCAACTCATTTTTTTCATCATCATTATCATCACCAAAATTACAATTCTCCCTCCCCACTAGGCAAGAGGAAATCGAGTGGTCAAAAAGAGACGCTTTATCAAATAACTTTGGTAAGCTAGCTGATGGAAATTTTTGCCACAAAGATGGAGTACTCAACGAAATACTATTATTCACAGTTTGACGGTATTGGTACTTGTCTTGCTTCAGCTTTAACCACTTTCCCATATCTGGACTGTGATTTACTGAGACACCGTTGCGAATAGCATTCTTGATCTTACAAAATTACAATCATTTTCAATGTGAATTTTTGTAATAGGCATGATGACAGTCACTAAAAATCACTGAAATATTGATTTGATATAATTATATAAGAAACAGAGATTCTGAAGATATTCCATATTCTTATTTCACATGTATGATTACATTTATTTTAGGAAAAATATAAGCACAGAATTCAACCATCCACCATCTTATCCTAAACACCAATCAGAAGAGAGTGACTTCGTACTCTCGCAAATATCTATGATCCAAACATCTGTTTTGAATATCATTGTGGGACCGCACACCATCGATACACATTAGAATTCATCTCTATGAAAATTTTTTAACAGTTCCAAGAACCAATCAAATTTCCTCATTTTTTATCACATGACCAATTTCACCCAATCATGTCAATATTACACTGATAACAGACCTTGGGGCTGTTTTCACGTTGCTATGGACGCATATTGATTTATTTCGACTTTGAAGTTTCAAATATTTAATATTTCGAAATGTCACATTTAACTTTTCTAATTGTTCCTTTGTTAATTGCACCTAGAGATAAATTGTTTTAGATCTGTTCTTTTTCTATAATAAGCAAAAAAATTTCTATCCGAATAACCGTCGGACATTGATAAATGCTCAAAAATTGTATGACAACTTTCTCAAGCTTGTTGCTTGTAGGCAACCAGCAACAAGCTTTCGAAAACTGTCATAAAATTTTTTCGAACAATTATCAATGTTCTTGGGTTATTACTACTGATAACATATTTGGTTCATGTATCAAAGTATGGTTGAAATAATACCCTTCTTGGTGTGCGTCATCGATTGTCAATGTCTTTCTTACACATTACGCAGGAAGAAAGGGAAAAAAAGGCAGGTCTGTGATTAATCCTAATCAAAATATCACAATAATGAACCGTTTAAATGTATTACAAACGTTAACCCTAATCTTTGACTTACAAAAATTTGATTGGTTGATGTAGATTATGCTCAAGCTCAAGCGTAGCGGCAATAAGTCTTACGTCTTTTTCTGCTGTCACACTAACAGTTCTTGACAGGTCTGTACTTTGTTGTTTACGGTCAATTATTATTTATGGTTGAAATAATACCCTTCTTGGTGTGCGTCATCGATTGTGACGTATATCCGGGTTTTCGGCATGTCGTTTATTTTATTTGCCATTTTGACATATAGCTAACCTTAAATTTTATAAATAAAATCATCAGGATCGTATCCAGCCAAATTCGAAGGCTATGCAATTAAGAATTGCCAACTTCTTTTTCTAACTGAAAATACTTGAGAACTTTCAAAATACTGATGTTTTTCCGTGTATCCATGCATATTTTTGTATTATTTGAATAAATAAAACAATAAGATTAATATTCACTTTTCATAAATAATAATCGACCGTAAACAACAAAGTACAGACCTGTCGAGAACTGTCAGTGTGACAGTAGAGAAAGACGTAAGACACATTGCCGCTGCGAAAGTAACGCCTTCATAGTATTTTAAGCTCTCGATTGATACGTTGAGCTTGCGCGTAATCTAAACATCAACCAATCAAATTTTTGTAAGTCAAAGATTATGGTTGACGTTCGTAATACATTCAAACGGTTTATTATTGTGATATTTTAATTAGGATTGATCACAGACCTGTCTTTTTTTCCATTTCTTCCTACGTAATGTGTTAGAAGGACATTAACAATCGATGACGCACACCAAAAAGGGTATTATTTCAACTCTATGAGAAGTGAATATTAATCTTTTTGTTTTATTTATATGAATAATACAAAAATATGCATGAATACACGGAAAAACATTAGTATTTTGAAAGTTCTCAAGTATTTTCAGTTAGAAAAAGAAGCTGGTAATTATTAATTGCATACCCTTCTCGAATTTGGCTAAATACAATCCTGATGATCTTATTTATCAAACTTAAGGTTAGCTATATGTCAAAATAGCAAATAAAATAAACGACATGCCGAAAACCCGGATATACGTCACAATCGATGACGCACACCAAGAAGGGTATAGTTGAAATAATACCCTTCTTGGTGTGCGTCATCGATTGTTAATCTCCTTCTATCACATTACGTAGGAAGAAATGGAAAAAAAGGCAGGTCTCTGATTAATCCTTATCAAAATATCACAATAATGAACCGTTTAAATGTTATACAAACGTTAACCGTTGATTGGTTGATGTTTAGATTACGCGTCAGCGCAACCTATCAATCGCGAGGTTAAAATACTATGAAGGCGTAACTTTCGTAGCGGCAATGTGTCTTACGTCTTTTTCTACTGTCACACTGACAGTTCTTGTCAGGTGTGTACTTTGTTGCTTACGGTCTATTATTATTTATGAAATCTTATTGTTTTATTTATATGAATAATACAAAAATATGCATGAATACACGGAAAAACATCAGTATTTTGAAAGTTCTCAAGTATTCTCAGCTAGATAAAGAAGCTGGTAATTATTAAATGCATAGCCTTTTCGAATTTGGCTAAATACAATCCTGATGATCTTATTTATCAAATTTAAGGTTAGCTATATGTCAAAATAGCAAATAAAATAAACGACATGCCGAAAACCCGGATATACGTCACAATCGATGACGCACACCAAGAAGGGTATTATTTTAACTTATAAAATTTTTTCCTGCAAGCTGTCAGGTATTTGAAGTTTAACTTTGACACAGATCATAGATAACCTATCGACACAGATCACCTATAAATGGTATTCACAAATTGATGATGTCATAGACAGACTCCATTACTATTCCAGTGTTTTGGCGCATAAGTTGAAATGTGTTTTTAAAATTCGAATATTTTCTTTAGAAACTTTTCCTCTCATAGAAATAACATTTATTGTAGATAGAGTATATACGTGAAAACAACGTGGAGCAGGGGACCTATTCTCAGCATATGCAAATTTGCATTCGCATATAACAATTTACGAATGGCTACATGCGCATTCGTAATGAATATTGCATTATTTTCTATTCGCATACGTGGTTCGCAAGTGTTTACGAACGGTTAGCTAAACACACTCGCGTAAACATGGCAATACAGCATTAGCACATGCTCTGGCTCAGCTGATGTTTATCAAATCCCCTGACGTACAATATTATTTGAAATTTTCGGAATCTACCCAATTCTACCCTCGTTTTATCGTTCACTACTAGAAGTGTTCCTAGTGGGGTTCCAAGGGAAATTATTTGAACTCAGATCTGATTTCTGTTAATTCTAGCATACAAGAATAATGGATATTAATATAAGTAAATATAGAGGTATCTTGCAAACTGCTATAGGTATTTTGAGATTTCGCCGTCTTTCATAAATTCGGGATGCTCTCTCTTCAGCATCTTCTGATGCTTGGATTAAAAGCAAGTGAACAAACTGTGCAGCCATTGATTTAATGACGAAAAGTCTTACAAAACTAACTCGAACTCAAAATCACGAATAAATTGTAATACACCCATTGACATATATGTTAATGAATACACCATACACTTTAAAACATATATAAAAGCGAGGTTATGTATGGCAAATACGCATTTGTATATGTGATTCACTTAAAATATCCCGCTCGCTGCAATTTCGAATGATACATACGCATGCGAACCAATTGCGAATAATCAAAAATAGGAACCTTCGCATTTATAAACATTACGTATGCGTATCTCAACATTCAGCAGCTGAGAATAGGTCCCCAGTTTTTCAAAATCAGTCATCATGCCTATTGATTCTGCTTTCTATCCACGTTCCATGACAATTCACACATCGTCCTAATTAAATGCAATTATGAGCTGCTACCACTAGATGCACTTATGATGCACCATCATGCACAATAAAAATTATCGCCATAACCACTAAAATATATACCAATTTGGGGTACAGAAATGCTCCATTCAGTAATTCGCCTCTCAAGTTGTTATTAGTCATTTACGTAATTAGTAGGATATGGACAGTATCAACGCACGCATGTGTGAGTCGTGTAATCACATAAGTGCGTTAATAATTCCTATCACGCGTGTTACGTACAAAATTTTATCTACAACAAAGAAAGTGAAATGAATTTGATATTAAGGTCTAGTGAGAACCCATCTTTCAAAAATCATTAGAAACAGAAAGAGATTGAGGGTCTAATGAGAACACATTACTAAATCTCATTCAAAACAGAAAATTCACAAAAATTCCAAAAAGATTCCAAAAGCAAATAGATTGGGTAAATTAAAAAATTTTAAGTCTGAAAATCAATGAATGTAATTATCGAAGAACAATTCCAAATAATGAATCGTGTAATTTGGTAATTTCTCAAAACAAAAAACAAATCATCTGAACTGAGGAAAATATTTCATGAGAACCCATTACTCAATTCCTATTCAAAAACCGGAAAAGATTATGGGTTTAATAATAACCCGTTACCAACTAAATCAACAGTCAAAAGAAACTCCAAATCACAATAACTATTCATAGAACGGAGTCTGTATAACCAAATCTTAGCAAACATTTTAACAATGAAACCGGTGCAAACTAAGAGACTCATCTGTCAGGACTCTTCAGTTTTTCAGCTTGCGTACGATTTCAGGAGTAGGAAACGTGAGGTCGATTTTTGACTGCCCCTAACAAAAGCGTTGGACTGTCATTGTGTATTACTACGCTCAGTGAGTGTGTCCGCCCACCGAGATTTATCTCCACGATTACACCTCCTGGATCCCCAACTCGTTGATGCAGAATTTAAATCTTCCTCGATAATTGCTTCCTTGTTGTACAGGCTAATTTCTTGCATTATTTCATCTATGTAGTTCTCGAAGTATTGATGGGAAACGTTGGGTGATAAGTAGCAATTGTACATTGGAAAGTACACCACACCACATTCAAATTGGAATCAGTCATCCATTTTCTATTTTTCCGGGTCATTTCCTTGTTGGATTCCTGCAAGAGAATAATATCTATGGCCCATGTATCAGCCATCGACATTGTTAATTCTTGTGAGGTCTCCGGTCTACGTTAATCTGTGAAACTTCAACTTTCATACTGGAGAGACTCTTGTGGGGTAACCGCTAATGCTCTAATAGATTAGTAATCCATCCCGTACTGTATTATCCGCTTTCTTCATCGGGGCAACGAAACCTTATATCCTCGTCATTAATACGTTTATCATGTCGTTCATTGGCAGTCAAAACAGCTTTAGATGCTTGTCTGCTGAAGTGTCCCTCTCTTATTTTTCCCTCTTGCCTAGCACTCTATAACGATTCCTCCAAACATTTCGTAGTGTCTACTGTATCCGTTTTTGTTGCATAGCGGGCAGGTAGGACATTGAATTTAGCACCCATTTGGATTGCAAATATTTTGTCACAGAACAATATAATATTTAACTTAGCTCTCATTTCATATATACCTACGTTTTTGATAGGATTCTTCTTTCATGTTATCGACATAGTGCTTCCCTTTCATGTCTCTCCCTGGGTTCTTGAGCTTATCTTCATCCATTTTATATTTTATATTTTATGAGGCGGAAACCTGGGAACAACTAAAAACGAAAGTTGAAACCGACTTAATTATTGTAAAGGACTGGTTCGATTATAAGCTTTTAACAATGAATTTAGAAAAAACTACATTCTTACCTTTCAGTTGCAACGCTTCTGGCAGCGCTCCCTATCAAAAAATAACTTTTGCAAATAATGAAATAGAGGGCACAACAAATATTAAATACTTGGGAGTATACTTAGACACTAACCTCAAATGGGACTGTCATATAAAATATGTTATAAGAAAACTACAATTCATATTATATAAATTTAAACTCCTTAAGAAATGCTTACCACTACCGCAATTGAAAAAGATATACTACGCGCTTGTGGATACTCATATCAGGTACGCCATTACTGTTTGGGGTTCGGTTCTGCAAGTGCATATACTTCCATTGCAGGTCTTACAAAGAAGATTTTTACGACTTGTAATGGGGAAACATTACAGATATTCATCTGATAGGCTGTACGTGGAAACACAAATTCTCGACCTAAGGCAGCTCTATTATTACTGTACCAATATCAAATATCACTTTAGCAATGATAAAGAGGAACCTCGTAATCATCAATATACCACTCGAAATCGTAACTTACTCAGTTATCCAGTTATAGTTAAAAAGTCCAAATCTCAACGGGCGTATTCGTATATGTCTATAAAGATGTACAACACTATACCGACAACATTGAAGGATATATATAGCAAGCCAATCTATAAACGAAAGCTAAAATCATTTATATTGGATAAACCAAGAAACTTCATAAATAACATAGTAAATTAAGAGAATACAATGAATGTTCGTACAGTGGCGGAATTACGATGTCTGAACCTAATCAAGATTATCCTCTTTTCTTGACCACTCAAGTAAATCAAAACGAGCCATCATCAGCATTCCAGATTTGAATCCTGATTATGTATGCCTACATATGAATGTGTAATTGCGTAATATGGTAGTGAAGGCGTATTGGTATCTGTGAGTGTATAACCATGCTTGTGGATAAGTATTCAATTATTAGCATTTAATTTACTGTCTATGTGTGTGCATGTTTGAGTTCTGGTTAAGATTCATATATTTATGTTTTACTTCTGTATTTGCGTTTATTTATATATATTTATATCTTGTACTTTCGTATGTGCATCTGTTTATGTGTATTTATATTTTGCGCTTTTATATTTGCATTTATTTAGAGGTATTTATATTTTGTGCTATTGTTTCATCTGTATTTGTATTTTGTGCATTTGTATATAAATTTATTTTTGAGAATCTATATTTTGTATTTGCATTTGTTGTGTATATTTTGTACTCCCGTGTTTTACATATATTTACGTGTATTTATATTTATATTTTGTGCTTTTTTATTTATAATTATTCATATGTATTTATATTCTATGCATTTGTATTTACATTTATTTATGTGTATCTATGTTTTGTACTTGTATTCAATTTTATTTATATATTTATATTTTTATGAGCATATTGTTATCACGAAACAAGTACTCATGTACTTATCGTTCATTTCTACTTTATTCGCTCTTTATAATTGTAGCCATTATATACATTATATACATATTTGTTGTGAATAAAGTTATTATTATTATTATTATTTTGTGTTAACAACAAGTTTCTTCTAGAAATTGTACCATTTTCATACTATTTCATTTGAATTTGTAAATACGTTTGAGTATGATTGACATTATTTCATACGACATTAACAAAAATGCATTTCACCATACAACCTTTAGGCATTTCATTTCACAGACTAAAAAAATTCAATTGAACGGAACACATTTTTTTCAAACTGATTGTGTCAAGTGATGCCAGATTTTCAGAATTACAACTCAATTAACAACGAATGTTTTCACTTCCATTCTCAAATTTCATTTATTACAAAAGCTTCTGCTCCTGCGAACATATTGCAGATACAAAACAATTAAAAATTAGTTTTGAAATGTTATTTCCACACCAAATTGGATTCATTTGTTTTTTAATGGAAACGGAACAAAACATTTAAAAAAACTACAAGGAAAATTATATCCAATAAATTTTTTTCAAAAATTAAAATGCAACTAGAGCGGTAAGAAATTTTTCAAAATTTGTGGTTGGATATTGCCATTGGATAATTCACTGGATTTATCTAACGATGCTGATCCTTTGGTATGATTGCTATAAACAATAAAATAGCGGTACAAAGAGTAAGATTCCAACCAAAAAAACAAAAACTCACAAGACCCGGTTCAAAACGTGTAATATATTCCATTTAGGGCGTCAACTTAACCAGATGATTGATGCTCCAGGTCACCAATCATTTCCTAAAGTTTGGTATTGTACCTAATATGGATTCAGGGATTCCTGGAAGCAGTTCACGTTTCGCCACGCGCTAGGTTATGTAACGTTATATTTGACCACTATCATTGTAATATTTAAATATCTACCGGACGGCGAGTAGCCAGTCCTTTTCTCCTATCAACATGTGATTCTCGTCGAAAACCTGTAGCACCGATCGCTTCAAAAGGCAAAATTTTTACATTTAATGTGCGACGAATAATCTACGTTGGTGAGGTTCAGTAGACACTGATATTTGTCAAATATATCAATTCTTCTCTCCTATACAGAGAAAGAAATTAAGAACACACTACGGATACGTAAATTCTTTCTCGAAGCGGAGCATGTGAACAGGAGAGGAATATATAACGTATGTCGATTGCTCATCGCAAGGTTCAATTTAATAGCGAGTAGTTAAAATAAGTTTTTTTTCTCCTGTGAACCATCAACCGATAAGGTTAATAATTTTTAAATTTATTGTGAGAGATTTACCTCAAACTTTATCTTTTCTAAAGTGCATTCAATGTGAATGGTAAGTTGCATTTAAGTCTATGCTTTTCCTCTTATGATTTTCGCTTTTATATTTTTCCCTTCTAGTGATAAGCGCCAGATACACACATACAATGATATTTTTTTATCTTGTTCTTTTTCTTTTTCTAGTTTTTCTTATACAGGTGATAAAAGGTTCACATGTATATAGTTGAAGTCTTTAAAATATGTATATTTAGTTAACTAATTAATTCAATCTAAATACCAACTTAGAATATTATATTTCCGGATTACATTTTTTCATTACATTTTTTTTTATCGCCTTCTGTGATTGAAATAAGTAGTAAAATTGAGTTTTTATATTATTTAGATATTGTTTCTTTGATTTCTTTGATGAATGGAAATAAATAAGATTTCCTTAATAATTAATAATACCATATCACATTTCTTCATTGCTTCTTTTGTTTTTTTTTATAGTAAAATACAGGATATATTTTTTTTATGAACCACGTTCTTAAATGAATTCCTTAAACACTTGTAAAACGAATTACTGCAGATATCCTGAATTTTACATGAAAAAGATTGTAACTATTTCTGATACAATGTATCTTTCTGAGACTTACTAAGTACCTGGACTTACTGAGTACCTACTTACTGAGTACCTGAAGTTACCTGAGTTACCTGAGACTTACTTAGTACCTGGGACTTTGAGACTTTGAGAATTTGTACCTGAAGTTACCTGAGTTACCTGAGACATACCTGAGACTGAGACTGAGTCTGGAACTTTGTACCTGCCATCAGACACGTGGGAAAATCAAGGGAAGTAACCAGTAAACTAATTTTAAAACCAACGTGCTTCAACACAAAAAACCATCATTTTTTTTATATATTTTCCTGTGATATTTTTTTTTAATCATTATACAACTTGTAAACTTAACAACGTTGTTCATATTCCTTCCCTTCCAACATTTCCAGGTTTGTTGATAGAGAGTGGTGAGGTGAAAAACTAGTCGACTAATATTATTCAGGGTGGCGCCCACTTACCTTTGTTGATTAACTTTCATTACATTTCTTAACTTGATTTATTAACTTCTTAAATTCATTTCGTTTCTTAACTTCATTTATTATCTTATTAACTTCAATATAACTTCAATAACTTAAATAAAGTAGGATTACCCGCGAACCGGTAAGACTACTCCCTGAATTAATATTAGTTTGGTCTCCGAATTCACACCTGAGGTGCTCTCCACATTGAGTCGCCGTTGCAATTTATCTTGCCTTATTATTTTAAATAAATAATAGGTAACAAAATTGGCGCCCAACGTGGGGCGCCAATTTTGCGCCTAAAGCCTATACTAAAGAGCATAGAGTGATAAATAAAAGAGATGTGGCACAAAGTTACCACTAGCGCCTACCTTGGCTACCGGTATGAACTAGCATTCAAGACGCGCGGTTTTTGAATTGGCAAGCTTTCAGCATATACCTAATATTGGACAATATTTGCAAGTGTATGATTTTGCACTTCAATATTTGTTTTATAGCCCTTCAAGTCAAGTCTTCAAAGACTAAGAAATAACATTATTGTGCTAAATCATGCAGCTGCAAATATTGTATTAGCATATAATATTATAGGGAATTACGGTAGGAGAATAAAAAACCCTTTGCAAGTGATAAAATGTTATTAATTCAACATATTTCATACAATCAAATATCCAAAATAACATATAAAAACAGTTAATACCTAAATCTGAATTGGGATGGAAATTGGACTATGTTTAGAAAGGAAGTGCAAAGTTTGTCAATCTAAATGAGTCAGTAAAATTATTTTTAAGGAAGTGATCTTCACGTAAATAACACCTTTTATTTTTGATAAGTAGGGTTCATTGCTCCAAACCATTTTATGAATTTGTTCAATATCTAGATCTGGAAACTTAAGACTTCTTATATGTACCTATAATTTTCCAGTTATTCAATTGACGTACCCCTTTAAACAATTTGGCATCTTGAAGCACACACTAATATTACAGAGCAAGCACACAAATACAGTGTTCAAAATTTTAAAGCACTTTTTTCCACATGAGTACTAGGTACCTACAATTACATCCTAAGCTACATTAATATACAGTGTTATTCAAAAGTCCCCTCCCCCCCTCGTATCTTTTGAACGGCTACACTTACGTCAATAAAATTTGGAGGGTGAAAATAAAGTGTTGTAAACTTCTTTACGAATGGTAACAGGTGACGTAATAGTAATAGATGACGTCACAGTGCCATTCTGGCCAATAATTTTAAATAGGACCTTATGGCAAGTGATATCTCGTTTGAAAGCCAGTGACTTTGGCTACATAGCCATATTAATTTTGTTTGGGTTATTTTGGTTTGGGTCACAAATTGTTGGAAATCCTTCGTTCTTGTCCACAAAAAAAAACGATCAAATGAAAAATAATGTTATTATTATTTTACGAAAACCCAACCTCAAACGCTAGTCTCTATGCTCAAACGTTTGGGGCAGAAAATTTTTTCAACTTACCCATGATAAATGATGATAAATGCTGTGATGGTAGTAGGTACCAATGATGAAATTAATCAATTTACTTGCAGATAGGTCAATAAGTAGATTAAATAAAAATAAATTCAAAAATGACTAAGCTCAAATTAAAGTTATACTAAAAATGAAGTTTTGTGTAAAGAGAGGCGGGGTTTGTAAGTTCACTTAGTTGCTATAAAGTGCCATGCGCAGCTGGCTGCGCACAAACTTTGTTCTATTTCTTCCCATATGATTTAAAAACTCTCTTATTTATGACTCTATGCTGAAAAGAGATAGGATCGAGCAATCAGTGGTTGACCTTGATATGCCATATGTCATACAAACTAGGTCCAATTTATTATTATTATTTTATATAATACACAAAGGGATCGTAGTTCTGAAAAAAATTGGGCTCACAAAACGGTGACGGTATCTTCCAATGAGATATAAATTTTGTTGGTACAAAAAGAAATTTGCTTTGTAATAATATTTTCAAAGAAAGTCTTTTTAGCTTCAAATTAAATTTATTTTGAAACAACACGTTTCGATATGAACTATACATTCAGACTTATTTTGAAAATAATGTGTGCTTCTTTCAAGTATAAATTATAAGCACTATAAACATTTTGTTGTGTTTTTTAAATTGTACACAAGTTTCTCAAGCCCTTTGTGATTATCAATGATTCATTACAAGTTTTATCACAAGTAATTCTTTTAGCATCCCAAATTTAGGATATTAAACATTGAAACTATAAAATCAAATATACTCGAAGCTTTAATCATTTATTCGGGATGTGAATGTTCTTTGACGGGCACTGTATACTATTTTAAAGCTCGTGAAACTCAGCATATTTGAATATTATCCAATCGCAAATTGACAAAGCATGCGTTAACAAGCTCATAACGCGTTTCAAACTTCCAATTAAAACGGTAATTCACAATCGGTTAAATCAGAAGCGGAGGGGTGGTATTTTTTTATTGTGTTGTAGCTCAACATTTCGTATACAATTAGTCAATCAGGGAGTAATTCATCAGTTAATATCAGGAAATGGCGCCATTATTTGCGTCGACTAGCTTTGCAGAACACAACTCACTAACGGTCCCTAATCAATATTTCCCAAACGGGAAGACCACAAAACTAGGGAGCCTTTTTTTCATACTTCTTGTTGTTCAACTGTGTTTTTTTTTTAGATACAATCTGATCACTCAGATCAATGAATTACATTTTTATAGCCTAATATACTACAAAGGAAGAAATAAATCCCACTCACCAGCATTTCCTAATATTTTCTAATAAACTATTATGACACTAACCAACCAACCACACTACTTACTCTGTGTTTGCACTAATACATCACAAAAGCTAGTGAGGTTTGATCCTTTTGACTCTTCTCGTATGTTTTGTACTGACCTCGGTATTAACATGATGAGAAAGTTGTTGTTCGTGACTTTTGGCGAAAGTACGTGTAAATACGAAAGTCGTTGTATTTTAGGCAAAGCTAGGGTCTGAAACTGCATTAACTGGTTCTGAAATTGCATTTGCGATATTACAAACCTTAACTCGGTAGATTCAAACAAAATATCAGACGTTTTGGAGCCACGTGCCAAAGCAAGTGCCTAGCAAACTCCTGGTCGAAAAACACTCGGAGTCGCTGGATAAAGAAATATTAAACCTCAGCAGGGGCCAGATGAAGGAAGTGACAGTCTTACACGACGGTCACTGCAAGAGTAGGAAACAGCCACATACATTACATCATGTGAAGCACTGTCTCATTTGAGATATAGACAGGATTTCTCCAATAACCTAGTAAGATGACTGTTAAGTCTGGTGAAGGCTCCTAATCTCCTCACATAAACGCTAAAATCAGGTGCACAAAAAGCCTGAAGACTGAGATGACGAGGACATCAACCCCCTGACTGGCGGTGCCAGACTAATGAACCTATCAATAATTATTGCAATACCAATGGATTATTTATCTGAGTTGCCTTGGCTAGAGCAAGTTCCACAGCTGGATCAATTCCACAAAAAATATGTCCAGTGTATTATGTTACGTCCTTGTCCCATAGGCGCACTAGTCCCTTGTCGAGGGTTTCATTTCCTTCAGGACTTCGATTTTTGTTGTTGTATTTCGTTGATTATTCATTTCAATGAATATATCAGCAGTTAGTCCGTTACAATTGTCCTTTTTGGTAGACATTTTCTCAGGTTATGTTAAAGTAATAATACACAAATATAAAATGAATATTTGAAATTATCTATTCATTTACACTTCAAAATAATTGTTTCAGTGGTAAGTAACAAACAAACAAATGATATGAGTTGTTATAATAATATTGTGTACGTACCGGGTGGCCAACTAAGAACGGCCGTCGGCCATCAGGATTGGATTATAGCACAGGTTCTGGAAAACAAAAATTTCATGACAAAAGTGACCTCGAGAAACGCCTGGAAATTATTTTCAGCATCGTAGGTCCACCGCTAGAGGGCGTATTTAACAGTTGAAATTTAAAAATGCAACATTTTTCAAAATTTACGCAACTAAGGAGCATATTAAACATTATAAACAGATTCCTCGACAAATTCTGCATATTTTTAATACAAGTTTAAGTCTATCCCTTCAAATAAGGGGCGGGGGAGAGTGGGAACCTTGTTACGAAGAAACGCCTGTAATTTCGGTTCTGCTTGACCGAATTTAATAAACTTGATGTTGTTTGAAAAAGCTTTTGTTGAGCAATCAAAAATTTGTGAATATGGAGCAATCTTATTAATAACATAAATGTTAGAGGGTGCTGTTTTATTTTTCTTAAATATTGTATTTTCTCGTAACAGTTTTTTTAATGTAAGCATATAAATTTAAGTAATTCTATAAAAAGAAGACTGAATTAGTAATAAAACACTGCAAACAGCAAGGCGATATCTCTTTTCTATCCAGAGATATCGTAAGAAACAGGTAAATGGCGGAAATTGTTCTTCCAACGTCTAGAAGGCTGGCTCGCGTTAACAGAATTTATTAAATTTAGCCTGAATGGAAAGATCTTACATTGGTCTGCAGTAATTTAAACTGTTATCGTACTAATATTATGGTTGCCACTAGATTACCTAAATGTAATGCTGTCGCTACTAACAATGAAAAAAAATTTAAAATAATGTGATAAATCGAACAATTGAAAGCTTTAATAAATAACTAGGTGTAATAAGTGCCGCCCCAGATATTCGAAATGTCGTCCATCATTTTCAATGCATGAAATCAATCGCTGACGGGTGGAGAAAACAGCAGCTTCAATTTCTGCCCTTGAACTACTTCGTATTGTCTGTCGTATCCTTTCAACCATGTCAGCTCTTGTTGCGGGTCTATAAGCATAAACGAGATCTTTCACCCCCCACAAATAAAAATCTAAACAAGTTAGGTCTGGAGACCTCGGTGGCCAAATAAATTAACTTCCAAATATCGGCTTATATTGAAATTTTATGCTTTTGGTTTACTAACACATCGCTTGGAAACAAATATAACATTCTTATATAATTTAAAACATGAAGCACATTTTACTTCACCAGCCTTCTGGACGCTGGAAGGTCGATTCCAGCCATTTACCTGTTTCTTACGATATCTCAGGATAGGAAACAGATATCGCTTTGCGGTTCGCGGTGTTCTATTGCTAATTCAGTCCACTTTTTAAATACTCACTTCAATTTGTATGCTTCCATCAAAAATTGTTACGAGAAAACACAATATTTAAAAAAAATAAAACAGCGCCCTCCAGCATTTATGTTATTAATCAGATTACTACATATTTACAAATTTTCGATTGTTCAACAAAAGCTCTTCCAAAAAACATCAAGTTTATCAAAATCGGTCATGCAGAACCGGAATTACAGGCGTTTCTTCGTAACAAGGTTCCCACTCTCCCTCACCCCTTATTTGGAGAGATAGACTGAAACTGGTCATATTAAAAATATGCAAAATTAGTCGAGGAATCTAATTATAATATTCAATTTGCTCCTTGATTGAGTAAATTTTTGAAAAATGTCAAATACGCCTTCTGGCGGTCGACCTACAATTCTGAAAATAATTTCCAGGCGTTTCTCAAGGCCCCTTTTGTTATAAAATTTTTCCCGAACCTGTGCTGTAATCCACTCCTGACATATGGCCGACGGCCGTTGTCAGTTGGTCACCCGGTACAATGAACGAAGGTAGTATGTGACGAATATACATACATTACAACAGTTGAATGTACATTTTTTCTGGTTGGTAAAACAAGACAAAATACAAACGTTTTGTGAACCAACACACATAATATTAATTAGCTGTATGTCTACGTCTATTGTATGAAATCCCTGAACGTAATTTGAACAAAATTTACATTATAAAATTGTACTTTGGTCGTACTGAGTTCAATGAAGATTGTATTTTGGACATAACTGTTGTCAGTAGCGTACTTCAAACGTTTTGTGTATGTATCGATGCTGGAGTGGCATTCTGTTCACACAAGCGAGTGGTCTTGAATCGATCTTGTCGATATACACAATCCGCTCACCAAATTTGGCTGTTTCAGACCGACAAATAGCTCTAATTTCTGATACCCATAAGGTGTCGCCTACGTATTTTTTATATTTCCTTGTCAAAATATCAATGTAAAATGTAAAGTCCAGGTGACGTCGCTTAACACTTTCACTGGTGACAATATATGGTTACAGACATAAGGAGGCTAACAGGTTGTTTTTTGTGAAATGATGAATAATAAAACATTATTGATATGCAAAAAATATTTATTTTCAAAAAAAACACAAAACTTAAGTCAAATTTGCCATGACGTCTATAGCGTCATCAGCCTCTCGCAATAAAAATCTTAGCCAGAGGACGTGCGAATTAACACAGTACATTGTTCACATATTATTTACAAATTTTTATGAAATTCAGAAAAGCAAGGTTCAAAATACAGGGCCGGCTTCCCAGGACAGGTAGGACAATGGTAGACAGTCTCTTTTCTTACTTTATTCTTATGACAATAATTACATCTTCGATGAGCATGTTTTTTGCTTGCTCCTGTCGAATGATTTTTTTCTGGAACATGATTCGGATGAGTAGGTCGTTTTTTCTCAGTAGGATTAGGGTCTCTTTTCTCTGGAAGTAGGTGTTCCAAGATTTGAATTCTAAAGTCGTACAAGGAAATTTTTGGTTGTTCGATCTTTTTATACAAAAAAAGGCGTTCATCAAAAGCATAAAAATAATATGTAATCCGATTTTTTTGTACCACCGTAAAGTTTTTCTTTCGCAGGGATAATATGCCATCATTTGATCCTTCCTATCGACTCCTCCCATAAAACTAGTGTAGTGGCAAATCGCTTCAGGTTTTTCCTTTTCCTGTCGCCTCCTGTTGTAATATTTCTTCAAATTATTACCAAACTCCGTAGATATGTAGAACACTTCTCGATTGTCCCTCCATTTAGCAACCATCACTCCCTTGGAATGGTTTTTCCTTTTTTCAACTTGGCATTTTTCACATCAATTGGATTTTGTTTTCTATAAACCCTGAGAGTTCCAGTGCAGTAGGTCTTCCTGGCCAGCAATTTGCATGCAAGTTCATAACTATTATAATAGTTTTCTAAATATAATGCATGTCCTGCATCTAACTTTTCTTCTGGCAAATGCAACACTACATTCGCAACATGCCCTTTGCCACCATAATCGTCTAAGAGGCCAGTGTAAACGGCAAATTTCAAAAGTGTGCCATCTGGTTCTGTCAGTAGATACAATTTTACACCGTATTTGTGCCTTTTATTTTTTATATATTGCCTAAAAAGCAATCTACCGCGCCATAATACCATCGACTCATCAAGCGAGAGATTTTCGCCATGATAATAAATTTCTTTCATTTTTGAATTGAAATAATTGATCATCGGTCTAATTTTAAATAATCTGTCAGCTGGTGTTGGTTCATCAGGTAAAGGATTTCGACTGAAGTGGAGACATCCCAAAATGAACATAAATCGTTCTCTGCTTATAAAACTAGGAAAAACAGGTAGGTTGAATAGCCGATGCTTTTTCCAATAGTCTTGTAGCCTATTTAGTCTAATAGAACCCACATGAAGCACTAACCCCATAAATAATTTTAATTCGTCTTTAGCTAACGGGCTCCAACGTGTTATGCGGGATTTCACACTCGTATTCTCCGAAAGAAAAACTTCCTCGGCATATCTGTTAGTTTCCTCAACTGTCATATCTAATAAATTTCCGTCGAACAATGAATTAAAGTAATCAATTGACGTGTTACCTGTAATGTTTGGTAAAAGGAATTTGTATAGGATCAGTTGCCACCGCGTCCCATACCACGGCATCAGCGGAGGTTTGACGGGGCGGTGTAGGTAGTGTTATTTGAGCGTTTACAGTAGGTGTGTTTACAGGTGTTGCTCGATGTGAGGTGTCCACAACATCAGAAGGATTATCAAGATCCGGATCGTCAAAGGCGCGTATATCAATTTCCGCGACATCACTATTTTCAGAAAATTCCGACTCCGACTCTGAATCTGCAAAGTCCTGATCTGCAACATCATCGTCAGAGTTTAATTAAAAAATTGTTCCAACTCTTCCTATATCTAGAATGTATTTTTGCACTTTCGAGGTCTCTTTGCTCCCGAAGACCTTGCCTGGCTATCGTCCATGGCGAAATCGAACGGGTAAAATTTTTCACTAATATAACACGTATAGAACAGGCTGAGATCCGCACATAAGCTTCGCTTGCAGGCTAACAATGTACTGAAGCATAGAACGTAGCACTAGCCATGGCGTCGAAAGACGTCATGCGCTCCCCACCTAAGAGGCGGATGACGTCGAAAGACGTCATCAGCACTGCACAGTGTGAGCAAATGAGCCAATATCCACTTCCTCAATAATTAGAAAATAGGCATTTATAATTTTCAATTTATTCCACATTGGATGTTTTTACGATCCCACAAATGCCAAAACAATTTGTTTTTACACTTGAAGCAGTTAAAGTTTGCTGACTGGAGCACAAAGCACCAGCTGCCCCTCCTGGAGGCGGCCCTGACCACATGTCCATACTGACTCAAGAATTTGTTTGTAGCTTTTTGTTTATTTGTTTTTGCCGCCCACGTATCATCTTCATTCTAGATTGGTAGATTCTGTGAGATACGCCTTTTTTTCGACACGTGAAAGTGTGAGTTAGTAGAACTATCATTGGAAAGTTCTCTTAGTTCCTTATCAGTAAAATCATTTTCAACTGTTATGTGGCGTTATGTTATTTAGTATGGCATTGTCTACAGGAAATCTTTGGTAACAACACAGTCGACACAAACAGAAGTAAGCCATTTATTTAAATTACTTTACTACACCCACTAATGTTTTGATTCAATTAAGCGCAGTTGAATGGGGGAGCAATAATCTGTTCAATAAATATGATTTTCAGCGATTATGGCGTGAGAAAAGTTCAATGGGTGAGCTATAAAAAATTAACGAAGTATATTTGCATTTTTTAACTACCTTTGAGTTATACCGCGAGTATTTGAATTGAAAATACCAAAACTGTAATCTGATTACACATATTCAACGCTTCTACGCCGTCCACAAATCTCTCTCAAATGTACTCTCCCATATTTCCCAAACAAAACACAACAAATGAAACTGTATTTCTAGTCTAAACTGGAGCAATTGATTTTATAAAAATCTCCAGCGAACCAAAATCAATTTGGGATTTGGTGATATCGGCTATTGGCAAGAATTGCTCGTGCGAAATTAATCATTGTTTCAAATTTTTTTGTCAATTTTGCGAGATTATACAGAGATCCAATAAAAGAGAATTTAGGGAATATCAAACAGATTATTTAACGTGAACAGAATTTACAGATTTTTCTCCACATTTCGCTGTAGTAAGAAATAATCTTTCCACACCTCCTATAGAACGACTGAGTCGATAAAAACGTTTCATAAAAATCCATTATGCTGTTTATTATGACGAATATTTAAATTTACCT